>NDGN011494932.1:1237-13475 GCA_002564285.1 Tympanoctomys barrerae
AAAAAAAAAAAAAAAAAAAAAAAAAGAAAGAAAAGAAAAGAAAAGTATAAAAAGAAGACCAGGCATGGTGGTACATGCCTGTAACCTCAGCACTAGGGAAACTGAAAACAGAGGATCACTATGAATCTGAGCTGCAGTGTGGCCCTGTACCAAATACATTAAAAAAAAAAGAAATTATAAAAAAGAAGCCAAATAAAACTAAAGAATGTAGAATAAAGTAATAGGGATGCGTGCATTATAAAACAAGTATCAATTACAACTAGTCAACTAAAAGGTTGTCTTTTTTGAAACGTTGGAAAAATCACTAAACCTCTAAAAGAAAAGATCTTAAAAAATGAAAAGGAGTATAAACAACCAATATCTGCAATGAAAAGGAGGACATTATGGACTGAGACAATAAAAAGAAAAAACTTTAAAGTTTTGTATCCATAAATTTGAATTTAGAGGAAGTACACAAACTCCTGTAAGAATCATGATATCTTCATGAGAAGGAGTAAAATGAAAAAATAAAGTTACAATGGATGAATCTTAAAGGTATGACATTGAGAACAAAGAGAAATTTAAACAAACAAAAATTCCTCCTGGATCGATCCAATGGAGGAACAGCAGGCTGAAGATCAAGGGAAGGATTATCTCAAAAGACAAAGCAGCACTTTCTCTTGAGGGATGCGGAGCTGTCACTGGGGAAGAGCAGGCCCGAGCCTAAAGTGCTGCTGATAGTCTCTTTTCTGGATGGATCTGGATCGTAATTACATAGGGGCTCATTTATTTTATTTTTATTTATTTATTTTTGCGGTACCAAGGATCGAACTTGGGGCGTTGCCAGGCAAGTGCTTATGCTGCTGAGCTATCTTCCCAGCCAATAGTGCTCAGTTTAAAATTGCTTCTGATTGAGGGCTTTACATAAAGAAGTGCCTGCCTACTGGATAGAAATGTGATCATTGTGTCACCTTTCTCATTGTCTACTAAGCTTCCTATTTAACTTTTTTATTTCTACTATGCTATAAGTACTACCTCATCACACTGAACTGATAATTTGCAGCTTGTTTCTGTATGGATTAGTCAGATAATACATATTCATTGAATTAGAGAAAGGTTTTGGGTTAATTATGTAGGAAATTGAGAAATAAAATACAAGTTACTCTAAAAAGAAGGTTTGAATTAGAATTATGCTGTGTTGTTGACATATATCTTGTAAGTCTGGAGCAAAAAATTAGCTTTTATTTTGTGGCATGCAATTTTTTTTGTTGTTGTTTTTGTTTGTTTGCTTGCTTTTTTCTTTCAAAGTCTAGACATTAGAGGCCGGCCAAATAGCTCAGTGAATTAAAGCCCCTGCAAGCAGGAGCAGCGGACAGGGGTTCGATCCTTGGGCCTGCCATGCTGGCCCCGCCTCTAGGGCTCGCTGAGACTGGGCATGGTAGCGCATGACTATAATCCCAGCACTTGGGAGGCTGTAAACAGGAGAATCACTACAAGTCCAGTCTAGTAGTGAGAACTTGAACACCCTGTAGACCCTTCCCTAAAAAGTACAGAAAAAAAAAATGCCAAAGTCAAGACATTGATTGTAGAATTGGTACATGGGTTTTAAAAATATTGTAGGGCTAAGACTACAGAAAGGATCCTGGCAAACACAGAAAGAAAGATGTAGCGAGGAAAAGAAGGTTTGGACCCAGTTCTATGTGTGACACTTTGGGCAAAATTTGGGCATTTGGGTGGCAATTCTTTGAGCAATCATTGGGCAGCCAGACTGGGGGTCTGAAGGCACATCTTCTGGAAGCAACTCTAGAATTTGCGGTGGAATAAGGCATTTAATGGGAAACAGACCTACCTCCTGTTGTTCCCAAAGGCAGAGATATTCATTTAAAAACAATTGGCAGTAGGGTTATTTATTATTTTGGTTTATAACAATTTTCTTGCAGTGTTATGGTTATGGGTTGATACTTCTAAAATTGCCCCTTTCTCCTGAAGTTGTGATAGTATGGTTTGAAAGACATTGCCTGAGTTCGGAGCAGTCCTCAAACACAACTGGAGTCAAACGCTGAGTAGATGGGTTGACAAATGAGGACACTGTTACCAGTTTAATCCCCATATGGGCCAATTAGTTTCACATAGAGCAGAACTCTGTTCCAAAGTCACAGATTGCACCATTAACCCCAGTCAGTCGTCTCCAAATTGAGTGTCATTGATCACAAGAGGCCCAGGTACGAGTGTCAATAGCTCAGCACAAGCCCATCATACCTCAGAGCAGAGCCGTCAGGTTGTCCCATGCAACCTTCCTCTCAGGGCTGGCTGAGAATATGACAGTAGGTCAGGAAAGTTGAAGGTTCCTCCCTTTCCTCTCACTTCCTGTACTTTAAAAAGTGAGATGTTACTATTGCATAGCTTCCATTTTTTTTGTGTGAAATTTGCATGTCTCAGAACAAACTGATAAAAAGCCTTATTGATATGCAATTTGTTGGGCAAGCAATAAATGTTATATGGATTCAGTTAATCTATAATTAATGCCACCTGCAAAAGCCTAACACTGATCCAAACAGATAAGAAAAACTAAATGCATGCTTTATAGCTCTTGAAACTTCATTACTTCCTGTTAATAAAAATCAGTATCAGGAGTAGAGTTATATTAAATGTGAAATTGGTAACAGACAACACTTGGTGCATTTGACTGGCGTAAGATATAAATTTGCCTTCATTTTGTTTATTCTCAAAACAAACCAAAATTTTATCATAACTTTTTTTGCTACAGAAAAATTGCAGAGTCATCCTTAAGTTGGGACTAAGCCTGAAAAATTATTTCAAAGGGTAATTTGGGGTAAAACGAGGTCAAATTAAAGTAATTTTAAAATAGGAATTAATGAAAATACTGTCATCCTTACAGTCAGTTCTGCAAACCTATAATAGGTGTTTTGATATGAGGATTCACTTAGCATACTTATCTTTTAGTAATAAAATGTAATTAAGTTAATGGTAAAACTGATTTCAGCAAAATGCTGGTGCAGTTCTTCTTTGTAATAGAGCCAACTTGCTTGGTTCTTTATGAATCTTTTGAATTAAGCCAAAAAACTTGGAAAATAAAGGAACAATGATTTAAATCTAATGCCTGGGAGCCTGGGTAGATGCCATTGTGAGTCACTGCTTCCCAGGAACGAACTGCTTCCCATACAGGACTAGAGTTCAGAGGCATTTTCTAACGTCGGAACTGTCACATTTTTCTTTCATTTATGCTCCACATCAGCTTTATTCTTCCCATTCCTTGCCACTCTTTCCTTGCCATTTCTCACTCGAAAGAGCACTCAAATAGTGTCTTCCTTCCCTCTCAAAGGTAGAAAAATATAATACAAAATTGACAACAGAGAAGAAAGTAGCAGCTTTGCCTTAGTAAAAGCTAGATTGGAGAATGTTCCCTTGGGCCTGCATACAAGTATATTTGCTAAGATTTTACCCTAGAACCAGAAAACATAGGCCACCCCCTAAGGGCAGGCCTCTTGGCATAAGAGAGCATTCATTCCACCTTATTCTCCAAACACGATGTACTCCAGAATGGGCTAACTGTCCAGTTACTTCCCCTTCAGAATCTAAGGTCCCCCAAAAGATTCTGTTGGAATGAAGGAGTAAGGAATGGGATAGGGCAGGAGTATAATTTTAATCCACAAGGAAACAAAAGGAGAGGAAGAAAGGTGGTTGCTCCCATCGCAGACAGCTGTTGGTCCACTTAGCCTTGCACAGTGACATTCCTTCGAGTAGCACAGGCCATGTCTTTAAGGAACTGAATGCAGTATTCTTTGTGTTTTCTGCAGGTAGATTTGCAATGAGACAGACTCTGAGATGGAGATTGATGTACATGGTGTTTGTGGGAAGAGAGGCCAGGATAATACTGGAAGGGGAGTGAAGGAGGAAGAACTGGGTAGATGGAAAGTGTGGTGTAATCACAACAAAAGACCTTAACTGATCCCATAGAGCGTGGAGGCCAGAAGAGCAGTTACCAATGCAGGGGTAGAGATGCAGCTCTAGAACCACGCTGAACTCAGGCTAGAGGCTTGGACCTTGCACCCCCAGACTGTGTGGTCACTGAGAAGAGGATGCAACCCGAGATAAAGTGGCTTTCTCAGTAGCGCGAAGCTCCTGAAAAGACAATTTAATTAAAAAGTACCAATTACCAACATTCCCAGTGGCTAGGAGAAGATACACATCAATTCTACAAGGTTGGGGCTGCAGGTCTGAACAGTGGCAGCAGCGTCCACCAGTATGTTAGAAGAGCTCAAATGTAAGACATGCATCATCTTATGTTCAAGGAACTCAAATGTTACATTATGATTCATTCTTCATTTTACATGCAACTAATAGGCATTGTCATTTGGCCCTTCCTCCTTCAACCCATGAAGTATGGTCACTGTTAAATATCTTCCCCTGTCTACTACATGCTTCCTATCTATGCTGAACCCCAGGATGTGATTACATCTCAATAAACCCATCAGAAGTTGTAAAAAAATCTCATTATGTTGAAAGTGCATTTAACAAGACTACCCTACTGAACATCCAAGCTCAGCAACATGGAACTCTGTGGGTGTCAGTTGTTAGCCTGTGTGACTTCGTGGCAGATTTGGAGCTATGGTTTGCTACTGCTGCCCAGGGTTTCAAGAGAATATTATACCATATATAGCTTGTCTGTGAAGAGATCGAAAGTCAAGACTTGAAGTATGGTTTTTACTAAATGTACGTTGTTTTTGCACTATCATAAGGTTGAGAAAAACCACAAGTCAGGGACTGTCTGCATTGTCCTTCCACATGGAAGAAGAAAATATAAATTGGCTCTTAGTAAGTTTTGATAAACATCAGTTCCTCTCTTTATCATTCTCTATCCTCTCTTTCTCAATTGGCTATTTTTTAAAATTTAACTCAGTTCAGTGAAGATTTCACCTGCATCACTCCACAAAATTTCTTCCACCCAGAAACCAATATCTTTTCATTTAGTTGTAAAATTTAGTAGACATCAGATTTGATCTTTTACGTGACTTCTATGCAGCATTCATACTACCAAACCATGTCTTCTTTTAAAAACTCTCTACTGCCTTGGCTTCACAACGCCTTCTGTCTCTTGACTTACCTATTATGGCTATTATTTTTTTCTCCATCTGCTTTTGCCTTCCAGTGGAGGGTGTATCCCAAAGCTTCATTCTTGTATTACAAATACTACTTTGTGTCACTTATTCCATACTCTAAAGCAGACCTCTATGTTAAGAGCAGATCCTGTAGCAGACTTCCATATTCTCAAATGCCTCTGGTGTTAAATCACTTGATTCTGGTAGAATGTTGAGTCCAATATCTGGCATACTCTGAGTACTCTACTGTGTCAACCATTGTGTTAATTACTGTGGCAGGCAGCTTTCTGTCAATAAAACAAATACCTGAGCTGATCAATTTGTAAAGAACAAAGATTTATTTTGGCTTACAGTTTTAGATGTCTCAGTCTATGGCGTGCTGTCCTTTTTGGTATGGGCAAAGCAGCACATCACAACAGGACTAGAAGTTGCAGCCACACTATCTGCCTCACAACCAGAAAAGGAAAGAAGACAGGGCTTTGATCTACAATCCCCATTAAGTGCATGCCCACAGTGACCTAGGGACATCTCACTAGGCTCTGCCTGTTAAAGATTCTGTCACCTCCCAATAGAGCATGGGGCTGGGGTACAAGCCTTTAACACGTGGACCTTTGAGTGGGGAACTAACTGTAACATCTAAACCACAGCAAGCAGTGTGCCTACCTAGAAATCCAACGGGCATACTCCCATTCTAAACAAATGGCT
Source organism: Tympanoctomys barrerae (assembly GCA_002564285.1). Lineage (NCBI taxonomy): Eukaryota > Metazoa > Chordata > Mammalia > Rodentia > Octodontidae > Tympanoctomys > Tympanoctomys barrerae. Next base: position 7,042 of record NDGN011494932.1, read on the forward strand.
CCTCTTCTTCACAGTCTTGCCTTTTAAATCTTCACAATTTTGCTTTTTGAAAATCTTCTCCAAGATAAGCAATAATAAGCATAGTGTATGTGCGCATGTGCGCACAGAGATACACATGCACGTACGCACGCGTGCAGGCATACACACTTTCCTGTGCAGGAAAGGGAGAAATGTGAGCATCACCACCCTTTATTCCTTCTTGTCTTCACTGCTCTGGCCACTAGTGCATCCTCAGTCCCCCATCATACTTTCTTCTGGAGACTCTCTTTTTTCCTGTCTGCAATCTCTGCGCTCAGGCCATCTCCTTCCCTCCCATGATTATCCTTCAAGTCCATCTTACATCTTCACATCACCAAAATCTTTCCTGCATCCACTTTCTTGTAGAAAACCTCGAGGTTTCTCTCTTGCTTTTTCTAGTGCTTGGCCTCTGACTTCTGATCTCATTTGGGCACTTATCCAAAGTGTCATTAACCTCTCTTTCGGTTGACTTATTTTCTCTAGTTCATTCTTAACCATTCCCTGTGGTTTGTTTCCATATCCCTTTGTCCCATGCTTACTTACTGTTTCTTGGTTATGCTGGTCTCCCATGTTCACAGAACACCTTAAATAGGCTCCCAGTTACACTCACACCTGCTGTCAACCTTTGTCCGTGTAGGGAGAGCACATGTTTATGGAATTAAGTTAGAGTGACTGTCAACACATGAACTGAATGATCTGAAGCTTCAAAACTTGATCAAGGAAGACAGGGGCACTGAGAAAATATACAAGTAGGTTTTATGAAACCCTGACCTGGGATTTGAGAAAAAGCCATGATAATTAAGATGCAAATGCTTTAGCAATAACAAAAATGGGACACTTTGCCTATTTCTTCGCTTTCTTAATTGTCCCATGTGGATTATCTAAGGAAGCTTCTGCTTATAAATTAGGGTTCTACATGACATGTAATTTGGGGACTTTCTTAGATACTAGGAAGAGGAAGAAAACAGCTCTACGAAAGTAACTTTTCAGAAGAAATGAGAAGCAAATGGTTCTAATGTAGGCCAGAGTGAAACTTGTTTATTACATTGGTATTCACTGAATCTTATATACTCAAAAGTCACCAATAGCACTATGGGTGGAATAAGGAAAAGGTTGGAAGTTTAAATACCAAACTCTAAAAATTGTCTGAATTTTCAATACCTTACTGTACAACAAAGGAATGTGTGATGGTGAATCTTGATGGCTGACTTGATTTGACCAGGGGACACCTGAAGGTGATTGGATTGGGAGGGAGCCAAACCCTTACCAGATGAACCCAAGGGATTTATAGTTCATAGATGCACTCATAGGAGCTGACTAAATAGCCATAGGTGGCTAATAGGAGCTGGGGACTAGCTGGAGGAAGGGGGTGGGGGTGGGGATGTTTTTGAAGGGTAGGTTTTTTCCTTTTGGGATTCCTTCCCTCTCACAGGTTCCTGGCTGCCAGGTGAGCAGCTTTTCTTTATCATGCCCTTCCACTTCGATGTTCCTGTCTTGGAGCTGACCAAGAAGGAAACCTTTGAACTGTGAGCTCAAACAATCCTGGCCTCCGTTAAGCTATGTATGTCAGGTATCTTGTTCCCAAAGTGGGAAGGTGACTAGTACAGATGGTAATTCCACTTTGGAAATCAAGGCCATTTAGCATTGCTTTAAAAGGAATTCACCGCCTATGATTCATGCCTGTTTTGCTCCTCAACTTAACCTTTGTCCAGGAACCAGCTCTTCTACAAATTGTACTTCTGCATTTTTGTTCTTGATTTTGTAGGATCTGTATCACAGGATCTTCAGAGATAAACTTTCATGGTGTTCAAGTTTAAATTTTTAAAGGAAAAACATTCGAGACATTCATCAGGGGCAGGAGTCTCTAAAAATATTTAATAACATTAATGTAGGTAACAATGTTTGAAAGAGGCAAATTTGTTGGCACATATTTGTTAAGCAGAAATACAAACAAATGTAGAGAAGATACTATTTTAATTATTTTTTTCTTGAACACCTGTTAATCTAAATATATTTTATTCAGTAATAGCTGATAATTTTTTAATACATGTGAGCACACATCCAAATAGAGAAAACACTTATGCCACAGAGAGAATATGCTTTTTAATAGGATTTAAAGTTGACATTTCAACTGAGATTCTAAGATGTTATTAAAAAATTATGAAATCTCTAGCTTGGGTGTTCTTATGAAATAAATAGTTCCAAACCTAGTCTAGGACTTAAATATTTTCATCTGCTGTAAGGTAGAAAATAGTAGAGAAAATTCAAATGAAGGGATGATGAGAAAGTTGTGCTCACTACTCTTGGAGGGGAGGAGGGGAAGATACTTCTTTGGCCTAGGGCAGGAGGCTTCTGTGGGCTTCCATTGCGTCAGCTGATGCCTGCCATGGGGGGATTTTGTGGAATGAGGTCTGACTTCCATTCAGGAAACTGGAAAACAGGTTGCCCAACTGCTTCTGTGCAGAACTAAGAGGGAGAGAATGACGGGTAGGTTGCTTGACTGTTTCCTGTAGCCCAGTTCCCTGGAAGAGAAAGAACTGGCCTAGAGGCATCTTGAATACACCTAGGACTGCCTGCGGAGGAGGGGGCAGGGTGTGTGTGAAAGGATTCTAGCAGGCAGAGGAAAACAGAAGCTGAGGGTAATTAGGAGTAGTAGACTGAAAGGAAAGGTGCATCACCCACATCATAGGGATGGAAAGTAGAGAAGCCAGGAGCAATACTCTAAAGAATCCCTGGACAGTCAGCCTTAATTAAGCACATAATGATAGCTCCAGGGACTGGCAATGTATAGGAGCCTGCCATTGGTTTGCTGCTCTAATGTCACCGTCTTGAAAGTGTTAATTCTTCTCCAAGAAGGAGTGGGGAGTTACCATTTTGCACCAGGCCTTACGCATCAGGTATCTGGTCCTGCATGCCAGGCTAAGCATTGGCAAAGCTGGCTAACAATGGTGCCAGCTGGGTAAGAACTGTTTTGTCCTTTATCTAAAGGCTGGCTGGTAGGGTGGAAAAGAGAAACGACATGGGCAAGTAGAGAAGGAGAGCCTGTCTGTTCTCCCATCTAAGGCCTTTTGCCCGCAGGATTGAATTCTAAAGCAAATTCAGTATTTTGATTAAAATGTCATTACTGAATCCAGATAGTATTTGTAACTTAAGGGGCCATAGTTGTGTCTGAGAGTCAACAGGAACATTCGGAGACTGGACTTTCTCCTACTAAAAAAAGTAGACTGATATCAATGAGATGACAGAGTCAACAACTGAAAGACTTCATGAAAGATTTAAAAGAAGGTCATAGTGCTGGCCAAATAGCTCAGCACATTAAAGTGCCTGCAAGCAGGCACAGGGGCCAGAGTTTGATCCCTGGGCCTGCCTTGCCGGCCCTGCCCCTGGGGCGCACTGAGATGGCAATTGAGACTGGGCCTGGTGGTGAGCGCCTGTAATCTCAGCTCTTGGGAGGCTGTAAACAAGAGAATTACTATGAGTCTGCTCTAGTAGTGAGACCCTGAACACCCTATAGACCTTTTCCTAAAATACAATAAATAAATAAACAAATAATATCTGGTCTTAGTGGCCAAATTCTCTTTTTAAAATTTTTTTCCAAGTTCTCTTTAAAAAAAAAAAAAAAAGAAGGTCAGGTGTGGATTTGAAACTTTTCAGGTGATTTTATAAGTACTTTCCTTAGTAGAAGGGACTGTTGTTAAATAGACCAGGAAACTTTCTGGAACATGACTGTATTTACATAAGATAACTGAAGAAGGAGTTTAGGTAATTAGCCAGGTGAAGGTTGGAAATTTACGGTTATCATTTCACTGTTAGCTGTTGTATTGAGAAGTTCAATTCCACAGAGCAGACTCTGAAACAACTAAAGATGCACATGACCCCACGAAGATAAAATTATACACTAAAATGAAGCTCTGAGATTACAATATGTATTGGTTTTATTCCACACCATGATTCTGCTGCTCAGTTGGGAATAATAATAATGTATGCTCTTTGCTTTGGAATTAGAACATGAATTGTAGCTTGGAGTTCTACGTGCAGTTAATTGTGGTCAGTAGCTTTCTGTGACCTAAGTGTCATATTTTAGGAAATGTAAAATATAAAGTACAGGTTGCTTCAGTGGACAACAGATTTAACTTTCTGAGAAAGAATATGAATGAAAAAATTTTTCATTCATACTGTAGTTATGTAGCAGGAAAAACAAACTGACAATGAAGTGTGAAGTTTCCACAGTGCTTCAAGTATTCCAGTTTTACATGGAACCAGATTAGTGACATAATCTGGTCCTCAGGAAGGCTTGCATGTTCTGAAACAGGCACATGGCCCATGCTATAAGAAAGACATCCATGCAAAAGAGAAAGACAACTGGTACAGATAGCTATTGCAGTGAACTCTTCTTTATTTTAGTTAGTTTGTGCTGCTATAGTAAAATCCCACACACTGGGTGACTTTTCAATAGGAGTTTACTTGTCAAAGTCCTGGATTCTAGAAGTTCAGGGTCCAGTCCTCTGCTCCTCTGGTGTTTGGTGAAGGTTTGCCTCCTGGTTTGCACATAATTGTCTTCCTGTTTACTTCCAAAGTGGAGAGTAGAGAGGGGGATCCAGTTCTTTGTCATTTCTTTTGAGGTCACTATTCTTCTTGGGGCTGGTGCTCCACCCTGGGACCTAAGCACTTCCTAAAGGCTCCACTTCTAGTCCTCTCACATTGGAGGTTGGGATCCCACATTTGAATGTTGGGAGAACACAAACATCAGGTCAGTAGTATATTACTTAGGCCTCTTTGTAAGTTACTGTTCTCTGTTTATCATCTATTCACTTACTTCAGCTGTAGAAGTAACATAGTTATTTTGTAAACCAATTGTGGCAGTGCCTGCTTCGAATCTTTTTTCTTCCTGAGCTGAATCCATTTTGTGAACTGTCTTATAGTTTGATGGCTGAAAGAGTTCTTACTGGGGACATGCACGTGGAAGTGATGTTCTTAACACCTCCTTGCCCACTGGATGTGATTACAAGCTGAACACGCAAAGAGAGCTCCAAAGTGGAAGGAATTTGGGCCTAAATGTTAATGTTCAGTGGAGACTTTCTGTCATTCAGGACTTTAGCAGGATAAGAAATATACTTCTATTGGCTGGTGATCATAGAGCTTGTGTTTGTTTTTGTAGCAGCTTTATTATAGAAACCTATGAAAATACTGTCTAAGAAAAAATAAGTAAAGTTTAAATTCTTTCAAGTACACAAAGCCTATTCTAGTTTATAAAATAGTTTTTAGAGCCAGGTATGGCGGCACACACCAGTAATCCCAGCACATGGGAGGCGGACAGGAGGACTGCCGTGAGTGCAAGACCAGCCATGAGTTTATTCAAAACAAATGAAATTTCATTAATAAGAGATAGCTAGTAAATCAGTAATTCATAATAGCACAATATTCTCTCAGAGTAAAATATTTTTAAAAGCTTGACATTCTTTAGGGTTGCTGTTTGGAGACGGTTTTCTTAAAAATAAAATTGGGCTGTGCTACAACAGAATAAAAGTCTGACCCACATTTGGGTTTTACAGCAACAAACCTGCAATCGAAGCATTTTGCCAACGGCAATTGTGAGGAGTCTGACAATTATAGAAATTATGTGTATTTTATTGGTAGATAGTCAATAGAATTATGAATAGTGTATGATTTTTGTTCATTTTTACCATGTTGGAGATTGAACCCAGGACCTTCTTCCTGAGCCACATCTCCAATTCGTTTTATTCTGAGGCAGGGTCTCTCTAGCTCCCTAAATCGTCTAGACTGGGCTAGAACTTGTGACCTCCCTGTCTCAGCCTTCCAGAGTTCTGAGATCACAGGTATGCACCATCATACCTTCAGTTTGCTGATTGATCAGCCCACTACCTGTTGGGAAATATGGAAGGAGAGGAAGGCAGCATTGGAGGACTTTAAGATGGGTTGTGTACCCTTTTTTTTTTTTTTTTTCTAATATCCCTAGCCCAATTGTGTATGCTCAAAAGCCTTATTTTTTTTAGACTGGTCAGGCAAAACAAATTTCAGTGAAAACAAAAGACACCTTCTCTTCCTTACTCCACAACCCCAACAGATGTGCATTTCACAAGAGAAAAGATATGGTCGTAAGTGTACCAATAAAACTCACTGTACAAATATTAGGGAATATCATTTGAAAGGAAGGACCTGGAGAAGCACAGAAGGAAGTGCTTGTCAGGAGAAATTCTACACAGAGAAAACACTGGCATCTACAAGAATCTTTCAGGGGGAGAAAACAGGTACCTCAGCAAGGCTAGAGTCACAGGGCAGATTAATACGGATACTCTCCGGGTGTTGCCAGCGTGATGATAAACCTCTTTTTTTTTTTTTTTTTTCTTTTTTTGGTACTGGGAATTGAACTCTGGACCTTGCGTTACCAGGGAGGC
>NDGN011494980.1:3439-14542 GCA_002564285.1 Tympanoctomys barrerae
ACTCAGGCCCTTGCGCTTGCCAGGCAAGCACTTATTCTACTGAGCCATCTCCCCAGCCCCTTTAATGTATTAGGACAGGGTCTACAGGATTTCACTACACAGATCAACTCATAGTTATTCTCCAGTTTTCATCTTCCCAAGTGCTGGGATTACAGGCACGCGCCCCCACGCCCAGTCTCAATCACTATTTCAGTGCTCCCTGGGGACAGGGCTGGCACCGCATGCTGGGCATTGAACCCCGATCCCTGTGCCTGCCTAAGCAGGTGCTTTAAGTCGCTGAACTATCTGGCAAGGCCTGCCCAGTAATTTTCATTTAGCAGAGAACACTGTATTGAGCTGTTCTTCACCTGAAAGAAGATCCACTGAATTTGTGCATGTCCAAGAGCCCCTGCGAGCTGAAGTCTCCATCACCGTGGTGTGTAACACTTGAGATGCTCTCGGGCTCCACTCGAAGTACCCGACACAGTTGTGTTGGTCACTCCCAAATGCTACCAGTAGCTGTCAAAGAAAAATCAAACGCTGTTCTTTGGCTAAGTTGGAAAACACTGTCAAGTTCCTTTAGGAATGATTGTACTCTTCATAAAGCTTTCAGTATCATCTTAAAAATATACACTTATTGTGGAGTATCTTGGAATGTGTAGACCTGTCACATGGCTTCTAAATCAAGGCAGATTTGACATAATTTTTTGAGAACTAAGACTACTGTATTAAGTAAATTGTATTATTTTTAAAAATTCTATTATCTCTTTAAAGGCCCCAGATAACAAAGGAAAATATGTTGTGATCTTTTGCTCTGATGGCTACTGGCTGAAGTATGGAATAATGGTATTAAAACATGTTTTGGAAGTCATTAATACTCAATAAGCTGACTTCATATTTACAAAGTACACATGCGTGCACATACACACACACACACACACACACACACACACGAGTTTTTAATCTCTTCTGTCTTTGAGGGATTCTTGAAGGTATGCAAAGTGAATGTCTATATTTGGATGTTTTCTATGTGCTTGTAGCATATCTTATACCCCACAGTGGTGTCCTTCTTTTTGAAATCCTTTATGTAAAAATACCCATCTCTGATAAAACTAGACAAGAAAGGGGATACAAAGGAAGGACCACTTTGTATCTGTATATACAAAATAGTTAACATAGATGTACAGCTGCTTTCTCTTAATTCAACAAGAAGAAAGACTTGTACTAATAATGTTTGAACAGGACATCATGTCTGCACCTTGTACGATGAATAACCACTATGAAGACAGCAATATGCAATGTATTAATTTTTGTAACTGTCCTACTAATCGGTGTTGAAACTGTCTCATTGCTTTTTGTTTCTCAATAAAATTAATAAAAAATAAAGATGAATTCATCTTGATAAAACCAGTTTGGTGACAGGAAGGTATAGTTGAAGAAAGAATCATCGGACATGACACGTAGCTCATATTTCATCCATGAGGGGGGACATGGGACAGCTGGTGATGCCAAAACGAGAAAATTCAGGAAATACATTGTCATGGTAGAGAAGGTGCTAAGGTCACAACTTTCCCATCATACTGGAAAGGAAATATACTTTACAGCAAAATGTGAATTCTTCAATCATAATACTGTGCTTCAGAGCAGCTCTTGTTTGAAATTTCTAGGCTTAGGGCTGGAGAGATAGCTCAGTGGACTCATCACTTGGTTAGGCAAGTGCAGGGGCCAGGGTTTGATCCCCAGCACCACACACCATGCAGGTCTCACCGCTGGGCCCGCTGAGCCGGCCACCAAGACCAGCTCTGTAATCCCAGCACTGCGGAGGCTGAAAACAGGAGGATCGCAATGAGTCTGAGCAGCATAGTGAGACCCTGTACCAAATATATTTAAAAAATGATAAAATAAAATAAATGAAATTTCTAGGTTTGAATTTCAGATCCAGTTTAGATCAATCAAATTCCACCAAGTTATCTGAAGTGTTCTAAACTGCACTTTAGTCATTAGGTCAAGGAAGATAGCATCTGAAGTACAAGTAAGATAATGCATGAAAAACATTTTGAACAACAAATAATATTTACTATTATTAATAGTAGCAATATCCAAGTAATGGGGTTTTAAACATCACACATCATATTTCCCTGCTGGAAAATATTTGTAGATACAGGAAGTAATTCTTTTATTCTTATCACTTCTTTTTTTTTTGATATGCATAGCACAAATTTAATCTTTCAAACTCAGAGACAATATTGTTTCCATTAATTATTGTCTACAACCTTCCACTTTACAAATCCAAAAGTTTTAGACAGAAACAGATTATCATAGTAGAACATTTTAACCATTTTATGTATTCTTAAAATCTGCAGCTTAAAAACAAAGTATGGAGCCGGACATGACGGCACACGCTTGTAATCCCAGCACTCAGGAGGCTGATGCAGGAGTATCTTGAGGGCTTTCAGACCAGCCTAAACTGTATAGTGAGATCCTGTCTCAGAAAGACAAAACACACAAACAAATAAACAAACCCCCATAAAACAAAACAAGGAAACAAACAAACGCAAAGATATGACATGATATAGCCAATCTAAGTATTTCCGATACCAGAAACCCTATTTTTAACCAGGAAAATGTAGTTTCTCCTGAATTATTATGGGGTTACGCTTTAGTAACTTAGTTTTTTTTATTCTTATCACTTCTAATTTAGACTTTTATTTCACCCTAAGCAAACAAACAAACAAAATACCTTCCACTCTTTTAGTTCAAAATGGTTGTAATGTATATGAAGGATTCTATGATAAGCGAGTTGTATAGCAATCAGTAAAATTCACAGGTAGTGAAACCACGGTCTGGTTTTAAGGGGAACATTGCTTGTGTAGTAATTGGCCTTCAAAACCATTTGCAACTTAATCTTGAATTGCACCAGATGTTCTATGTGATGGTATGACATTAAAAAAAAATGGGGGTGTAGCCATGTTCTTGGGGCATACCAAAACCACCCCCCACCTTCTCTAATCACAGCAAACCTATGGGCTGTGCAATCAAAGCAGATTGGGCTCACCCAGATGTTCTGAAATCTGTTACTCAGCATTTTCTGTGGAAAAAAAAAAAAACAACATAATGTTACTGACTTTCAGAAAACAGGAACTCCTTTCCCAGGGCTAAGGAAAAAAAAGGGGGGGCACAAACCACTTACTTGTTGAAGGAAAGAGGAGTTGCAAGTGCCTCCCCAAATTCAGGTAGCACAGCAGTAAGAGGATCCTGGATATGCGCAGAAGGGTGGGGTGTTCACATCTGCAGAATCCAGCATGCTTTGTACAGACTACCTTGTAAGCTCTGCTTTGATTCGCAGGAGTTTTCTTCTTGCTCCAAATCATATATATATATATATATATATATATATATATATATATATATATATTAGGGAAAGTTCTACAGTGTGTTCAGAGTCTTGCTACTAGATCGGACTCGTAGTGATCTGCCTGTTTACAGCCTCCAAATAGCTGGGATTACAGGCTCCAAATCCTTTTGTGTATTGCTTTTGTTATACCTCTTATGTTCCTGTCATTCACTCGAGGACATGGTGCCCACATTAATTCATGCTGATCCTTGATATTGTGGTCTGCTGTTAACACAGTGAAGTTGTAGAAAAGCTCCAGTGGTCTTGGGTCACTGGGGTACTCCTGCCTTTGTGACTTCCTCCTTCCGTCATTGTCAAAGATAAGTGAGCGGCAGTACCCTTGAGCTCTGGTCTCCCAGTGGGATGATGTCCTGCCTCTCATCCTTGGCTCCTCACTGGCTTCTCTCTAGCTGCTGTTCCTTTACCAATCCTGGAGTCCAGCAGGCAGGCTCATGGCTGTTGTCTCTGCCCCTTATCTTTGGAATACACTTCTTTGAAACACTCAACCTGCTTAACATTTTATCCTTCATCTGCTTGGAGAGGATGAACTTGAATACCCAGACAGGAACACAGCCCCCTTTAGTCAACCGTTCCCAACCCTAGAGCCTGTTTGATGTTTTGAGTATCATTTACTACCACCCAACCTTCCATGAATTTCATGTTTTCTTTTTCTTTTTGTCTTTTACTCACTGGTAGATGCTCATGAGGACTCTACTAGCTGCAAGTTTTGTGTGTGTGTGTTGCTTTCCACCCTAAATGAGCTCAGAGTGGGCACGGAGAAACACTTACAAACGCAGGATGGGAGGAGTAGGTGGAAGCGGCAGCTGCCCCAAGGGTCCAGCATGAAAGGGCAGTGTGGTCCTCCCCTCTGAAATGCTTACACGAGGATGCCTTGCATCAGTCACTGTCTAGATCGGTGACCACTCCTTGCAGATAAATACTAAGTAGAATTCACCTTATTGAACCACGACGTGGTAGTCAGTAAAGTCTGTTGTTTCCTTCCATTATTATTCTCCCATGATATTGCACAATGAGCCCATGTTACTTCCCTTTGGAAAGACTATACAGTATCAAGGGCTTTCTCTTCTGCTCTTCTTTGGCGCTTATTCCCTTGATTTGAAGAGCAGGCTTGGAGGTCAGTCTCCAGGGAGCAAGGTGCAAAATGGGAAGTGATGATGCTCCCGATCTCTGAACACAGACGTTGTGCTGGTGGCCCACACCTGAATTTCCCAGCCCTGAAGAAGGGTGAGGCAGCAAGACTACAAATTCAAGCTCCATCCGGGCAAATGAGTGAGTAGCAAGACCTGGTCTCCAGGCATAAAAATTATTAAAAGGAGTGTGGTAGTGGTTAGCAGGGGATACACCTCAGTACCGAGGCTCTGAATTCGATCCCTGGCACTGCAAAAGCCAGCAGACATGCAAGGGAATGGGCAAGCAAGCAAGAGCAAAGAGAGATAAGAAAGTGGAGAGTTGTTTGAGGTGCCCTAGTCTTAGCTGAAGATGAGCAGAAGCTCCTGGCGCAGACGATGCCAAGCTGCAGCTGTTGCGTCGCATCCCTGGGCCCGCTGGAGAGCGTGCCACATCTGTGGATGATGGGAAACAGATGTTTCGTTCTGCATGGAGAAACCTTTCTGAAACACGGATTCAGAGGCTCAGACACCCTGCCCCTTTTGTTCTCCCTTAAAAACAAATCAAGGAGAGAAAATTACACAGTGCAATGACCCCGCTGGAGGGTTTAACTACAACAGGTTGAAACCAATCCCATGCTTTAAGGATTTGTATAATTTCAAGAGAGAGAGAGAGAAAAAAAAAGTAATACACTTTAAAGTTCAGTTCAGCCAAATGGTCAGTTTTAGGATTTTTTTCTTTTAACGTCAAGTTCTATTACTGTTCTTTCTTTAGCTCTTTGTCTCCATCTCCTCATGCTAACCTTCATCTCACTGAAGCTCTCGCGATCTTTCCCGTCCGTGCTATTTGCTGTGGCTTCTACAGTTGCATCCTCACCTCTTCTTTCCTACCACAGCATCCTGTGCTCCCTGACTCTGAATTCTCCCACCCTTCTACTCTTCTAGAACTTTCCATGGTCCCTGCTGTTTACGAAATAAAGTTCTTTTCCTTGAGTCTTGAGTTTAAGTCCTTTGCCACTTGTCCCAGGTCCTAGCACGCTAACTGCTATCTCATTGTGTCCTCCGTGTTTTTGTTGCCATTTTTTCTTGACATGTTTTGCCAATTTTATTTGGTTTCTTATCAGCATCATTTGGTCTAAATTCTCACTTCACTGCAGACAATCTTTCTCTGAGTTTGCTAGAACTACGCACTGTGTCGCCCAAAGATCACCCTATTAGAAACTTAATTTCTAATTCGGCAGTGTGGGGACCTTGAGTCTGATCTGGTCCCGAGGGCAGGGCCAGAGGATGGATCAACGTTGCTCTCTGGAGAGCTGGTTAGTTATCTCCATGGTGGGATTTCTTGAGAGTAATCTGGGCTCCCCTGTGCCCTCTCACCAGCATGCTTTCCGGCCTTCTCTTCTTCCACTGTGAGTTGACATAGTGTGAAGGCCCTCGCCAGATGCCACCACTATGCTTTTAGATTTTCTAGTCCCCAGAACCATGAGTCAAATAAATTTTCTTCCTTATACACTGTCCCACCTGTGGTATTATGTTATAGTGACAAAAAATGGGCCAACGCAGGTTGCCATAACAAAATACCACTGACTTTGTAGATTGAACAACAGAATTCAATTTTCTTATGGCCCTAGAGGCTACAAACCCAGTGTCATGGTGCTGTCAGAGATGGATTCTCATAAAGCCTTTTTCTTTAGCTTCCACGTGGTACATTCTGTCCTCATCCTAATGACCCTCATGTCAGTATTGGCTGGTGTCCCTTTCTTTTCTTGTAAGGGTGCCAATGATACTAGGTTAGGGCCATATCCTAGTGGCACAGATTTTACTAGTTGAGTATCCCTAATAGAAAGAATTCCAGGGCCCAGATGTTCAGTGTTTCACTATGTGAGCCCTGTGGGATTTTAGAATAAGACTGCTCAATTGGTACTAATTGAGTTATATTATTCTTAGTCATTTTTTTCTACTTCTATCTCACTAGTATATACTGTTTGTCCATACATTAGGACAATTTATAGCTTGGTATCCATTATCCCTTGTATTTTGTAGAGTTTTTTAAGGCCACATTTTTATCCTAACTCTGGGTCTCAGACAGGTCTAAGATTAGAATAGAGCACACTTAATAGAAATATCAACCTATAATAATTACTCAACATCACATATTAAGCATTTATTTTTAATAATATTGACCACATATTCTCATCTCCATGTTAGTGATATCGATTAGTTGAAACAGATATTGCAGGGCCTGCCAAGTAGCTCAGCAGAATACAGTACCTGCAAGCAGGCACAGGGGCTGGGGATTTGATCCCTGGGGGTTCTATGCCAGCCCTGCCAGCAGGGCTTGCTGAGATGGTAACTGAGATTGGGTTAGGTACACTCCTGTAATCCCAGCTCTTGGGAGTCTGTAAACAGGCGGATCACTAGGTATCCAACCTAGTAGTGAGACCTCGAACACCCTGTAGACCCTTCCCTAAAATGCAATATATATATATATATTAGATAGATTAGATAGATAGATAGATAGATAGATAGATAGACAGGCAGATATTGCTTCACAATAGGTGATTGTTTTTGCTGGTGATTTTGTTTGTTGTTGATGCCATTGTTCTTTACTTTGTTTTGCCTTGAGTTTTACAGAACTGAATTGAGAGAAAGAACTACCTTTAGTACTAAGCAAAACTTTGCAGATATAGAATTTATTTGAAAAATCATCAGCAATATTATGGGAACTGAAAGGATCTTCAGCGTCTTCTGTCTGTTAGACTGAAAGTCAGTAGGTTTAACCCCGTGTCACCCTGCACTAACTCATTCACGTCTCTGCATAGCTGTGCAAGGGTACCTACTACATGCATGTAGTATGTGGACATTCTCCATCAGGGATGAAACATGACACTGGAAACACTTGCTGGAATGCACCTTAAGAGGCCAAAGTGAGTGAAATAAACTGGACACGAAAGGAGAAGTAATGCAAGCTTCTAATCCATGAGAAACTCAGAATCATTTAAAAGCAAAATAAAAGACAGATGTTAGGAAACAGGGAGGTAGATTTTGTGAAGTGAAGGTGATCTGAGGATGGGGGAAGACAGAGAGGAAGAGACGGGAAGGGAAGGTCAAAAGGACCAAGACGTTGGGGCCGGGAGATGGATCAGTAGAATAAGCACTTGCCTGGCAAGCTCAAGAGCCTGAGCACAATCCCTGCTTACACTAAAAAAAAAAAAAAAGTTAAATAAATAATAAAAAAAGAACTGAGATGTAACAAGTGTATGTATCAATAACCTGGGAGTCATGTAGCTATTGCAAATACATAATATTTGAAAAAAAAATTAAATTAGCTTTCTGCTTCTGCAAAGCCTGATTCTGTGGCTTCTTGATGCTGTGGCACAGACAGAAGCCAGGTGTCCGGAGATAGGAAGCCAAGTCAAGCGGAAGGTTCCTCTACAGTGCAGACAGCAGGGTAGAACCCTGGTGCGGCACACGTGTCTCAGAAACCACGTTGCACAGCTAGACTTTAGTGCAGCTTCCGAGTGCATTTGTGTTTAAATTGCCTAATGGATGCAAGGGTCACCTAGATTTTTTTCTGTCAGTTCCATGTCTTGGTCTTGCCTCAGTCAATTTGAGTCTACTGAACTGGCAGCTCCTTTCTAATGGTAGAGGCAAGAGGCAGAATTGTATTGAAGGTATCAGCTCTGTAACTGGAATGCACGTGAACGTGGCAAGCTCTCTGCCCTCAGCGAGCTGGCCCTTCCACCCTTGTGAAGGGCACTAAGAGTACTGTCATACTGATGACTACAAGGAGTAAAAATAGGATATGAACTCTCTAGGAGCTCTGCCGAGGACTTGTGACTGATGGGGACAGTTATCAGTGTGGTTCCAATCACCTTGCTTTCTTTTTTTTTTTATGAATAGAGCACCTGAACGAATTAAGATTCAAATGTATGTATATTTCAAGTTTAGCATTTAATAAATTATTTTAATCAATTGAAGACTCATCTGATTCCTTGCATAATGATGTAGGATTCTTAAACCTGCTATAAAGAGGGCTGCAAGGTAACTTCTGTGGCAGCATTTATTTTTGTTGTCGTTGTTCATTTGTTCTTTTGATACGGGGTCTCATTATGCAATTTGGACTCTGTTTGGGGGCTGGACAGCGCGTCCAAAGTTCCAGAACTGGCATGGCATACAATACTGAGGATCGAACCTGGGTCCTTGCGTTTGGCAGGCAGGTGCTTAGACCACTGATCTATCTCCCCAGGCAGAACTTACTGTTGAGGTTCAGCCTATTACACACAAAAAATGAAGATAATGTAATTTCCAAGCAAACTTGAAGCTGTCTGGCTGAGGAATGATTTCCAAAAAATAGGTTATCTGACAAAATATTTGGGGGGTAGAATTTCTTAAGAGCAACAGAGGGAGATTGATATTATTGATATCAATTGATTGATGTTATTGGCACTGACATTCCAGATCTCGCTGTATGCCACTTCACTCGGTCTCATGCTAGGGAAGCAGCGTTCCTTGTGTTATAGGCAGTGGAGCTCGGGACTCCAAAGGTTCAGAATCTCATCATAGTCACAGACTGGTAGGACTCTAGAGTGGAGGCTCTGACTCCAAGCCCTTACCGCGCTATTACAGATCCCTTAATCCTGATTCCTAGTTCTCAAAGTATGATGTCATCTCAGCCAGGGGTGTGTGAAGCCAATCCACTGTGACTTGCTTTTGACCTCTAACAGAACATGAAGGATGAATATAATCTCACTAAATTGCCAAATTTTCCAAGGTAAGATAAAATTTGAGATCTTCCTGCCTCGGCCTCGCAGAGCACTGGTATTATATATGTCTTTTACCACACTTAACTCATTTTCTATATTTATTGGTGTTTTTAAAGTTTCTTTTGTTACTTTATAAGGGCAAATGGATTATTAAATCCTAACTAATCTTCCTTCCACTTTGGTCACTACTGCATAATAATCCCCTCATTTTTCACAACAAGCCTATAGAAGATTTCAATTGTCACTTCATATTATGCTGTAGAGTCTTTATATCAAAGTAAACACAAGCATATCCTCATTTTTGAAGCAAAGCAAGATGCACGCACTGGTAAGAAGCTTCTTTCAGAGCTTCTCCAACTGTAGCTTGTTAAAAATTTTAGATGTCATCTTGCATCATCTCCATTATCAGTGTTCTGAAGACCACAGTAAAGTAGCTGACTGCCATGTTTCCAAGCTCAAATCACATACAGTTAAGGAAGTTTCAATTTACAGCACAGACCTTGCGGAGAGGGTTAGTTGGTTTCTCGGTTACTTTTCTCTTGTTGCTGGGACAAAATACCCAACACCCAAACTGGAAGGAAAGGTTTACTTAGTTCATAGTTTGTGTATATTTCAGTCCATATTCAGTAGGCTCCAAGGCAGAGTGGAACATGGCAGAGGGCGTCCCCCTCCTGGAGGCTGAAAAACACCCCAGGGAAAAGGGAAGAGCAGTGGCCAGGGCAACTATCAAGCTTTACTTCCTCCCTTACATTTGTATGCAGATTACCTACCCCAGGGTGGGTGTAACACTCACACCCATAATCCCAGCATTGGATCATGAATCAATAACAAACTCTAGAAGCTGTCCCATGACTACATGAGGCTTTGGAGGGACAACTAGACACCAACCATAACATTTAGCATCTCTGTAGCCATTTCAAAATGACTCAACTGAAATGATTCCTATCAAACATTTCCCCTGAACTTCTTGCTGATAAACTGTACTCTTGCTTGCTCAAAATAAATTAAGGCTACACAGTAAAAACAAGAAAAACAAAACCTTAACTGAGTTCCTGTCATCTCTGTTTTTGGCTCTTTTGTTTTTCCCTGACTGGTACACAGAATAGGTCAGGGGGGGGGAATGGGTGTTAACCATCATGTTGCCTGGGAGAGAAGTTCTGCGAGAGATACATACGCTGATATGGGGAGCAGCAGAAGACAGCAGTAGGAAAGTATATTTTTTAAATCATTGTTATGAACTCCTTGTTATTGAACTCAAGACATCAAGCTTACCACAGACTTATACCCTCTGCTCATAAATCTTAACTGTCGGATTTCACTGATTAGTCTTTGACCATGGAGAATCTTCCTAATCATCTCTTTCCCACCTCCCCAGGGATAGAAGAGAAAATGCTGAGGAAACTCTTTTCACATGACTTACTAAAGGGTAAATATTCACTAAATGGTATTCTTGAGCCCTGGTTTTGTCCAGAGCTTTTGCTGGCATTGTTTCTGGGTATAACACATAAGTCCATCAATAGTGTCTTGCAGTACAAAAATCAATGTGCATGGTAGGGCAGATGAACGGTCCCTGTCCCCAAGGAACTTGCAGTTCTGAGTGTATAAGTTTACAGATATCATCGATCAATGTGCTACACCAGAGAAAAGCACACGATGGAGCATAAATGTGTGCTCATGTGCCACACTCACTGGGAACAAGTTTTTGTCCATTCTTAGTTTAATGGTTAGGGAGGTGTCTTAGTTACTCTTCTCTCATTGCTGGGACAAATACCCGACAACTCAAAATGAAGGAAGGAAAGGTTTATTTAGCTCACAGTTACTGGAGGTTTCAGTCCAT
>NDGN011494993.1:0-11795 GCA_002564285.1 Tympanoctomys barrerae
AAGTCCGCATCTTGTACAGCAATTAACCACTAAGAAGAATGCATGCACAGTGTTAATTATTGATTCTGTCCTAGTGATTTGATTTGAAACTGTCTAGTTGCTATTTATTTATCAATAAAATTCTGAAGAAAAAAAAAAGTAAGAGGTGTTGGCTGGGGCTGCACACAGCTGCAGACCTGAGCACACCTGGGAAGCCTGCTCACTCCCACATGGATGCTCTCAGGAGGCCTCTGTGCCTCCCGGGCCCTTCTCCCCTCATCCTGTCCACAGACCTTCCTAGGTGTCTATATGACATGGAGAGTGAGCACAGACACAGCGACAAGGAGAGCATGTGGACCTTTCCAACCCATCTAGAAATCTCTCTCAGTCATCTTTTATTCTTTTTTTTGTGGGACCGGAGAATCGAACTCAGGACCCTGCGCATGCCAGGCAAGCACTTATTCCACTGAGCTATTTCCCTGGCTGTGTTCATTGGAGGGAAAGTAAGTCATAGAGTCAAACACACTGTACAGGGAAAGTAATTATGCTCCACTAAGTGTTGCTGAAAGTTTCTGTCCACAGTTTAAAATTCCCATCAGCATATCCATTATGTATGAATGTGTTCTCACAATTGCAGGATAAGACAGCACAAGTGACATTAAAATGTACTAACAAATTCAATTTTCTCCCACTAGGGATAGTTTTATTCTTCCCCACAAATCAACCATAATATAACTTTCTTCAAGGAAAATGACAATTAAATCTCACATGAAGTTGGTGCAATACATGACATTTCTACTACAGAAAACAGTATTTACTCGTTAATTTATTCATTTGCTTAAATATAGGAATATTCTTGTGGTTTTAGTCCTTCTGTATAGAAAAATAAAAGGTAAATTTCATGATTTTTTTCTTTTATGGGTTATTGAGCTGGGGTCTCACTATGTAATTCCTATGCACTTTGAACTCACTATGTAGCCCAGGCTGGCTTAGAATTTATAGCAATTCTGGTGTCTCAGCCCACAAGTGCTAAGACTACAGGTATGCACACCATCCTTGTCTCAATAAAGTTCATCTTATTCTCAAGGAAAATATAGTAAGCATTAATACAAGTTTTGAGAGTAAGAGCATGATAAGAACCATTTTATAAGTATTGGCTGGTGTTATACACAAGAAATATTGAAGGAAGTCTAGAATAAAGAGAAACAATTAGGAGGTAGTGAAATAATTTAGACAACAGACAAGAAGAATAAAGACTTGAAGTGGTCATTGCAGAAAAAGAAAAAAGGAAATGAATATAAGAAATATAACAGAGAAAAGCAGCTCAGTTATCCTTCCCTGAAGGAAGATTTGCATTGTATTTTTCCCATTTGGTCCTTGAGAAGAATTTATATATCCACTTCAGATCTTAAAAAGCTTCATTTGAAACAGTGAAGGGAAAACAATGCTAGCGCTAAATCTGTGCTTGATCTTTCAGTTGACTCACAGCTTCTTGTAGAAAAATGCACAACCATGCTAGTGCTCACATAAACAAGAATGTGAAAGAAAAAGAGCAACCAAGAAATCATTGGAATCCGAACTCCCATATTCTTTGTCGTTATGCATGGCTTAAAATGTTTTGTACAAATGGTTGTGGAAGGATAAATGATGGCAAGCCTCAAGTCAGCCTCACTGCTACACATTTACAAGCATTCTGCAAGATGCATTTGGAGTTAATTGAATGATAGGAAGGAAGTATGTCCCAGTGCTTGGGAGGCTGAAAACAGGAGGATCACTATGAGCCGATCTGTGTAGTGAGACCCCGTAGACCCTGTCCAAAATACAGAACAAGAAGAAGAGGAAGGAAATATGTATAGAGATTATTACGGAAGAGGAAGGGAGCTGGAGCTTGGCAAATCCAGATGCATGTTTTGGGACAGTCATTACCAAAGTCTATGGTATTTTACATGTTCAAGTTTCTATACCATAGGATAGTTAAAGACAACAATTGAAAATCCCTCAAAGCCTGATAGTATTAATTTATGTAAATATTAAGGATAATGCACAACCCTTGTAAACACTAATAAATTTGTATGAGTAGCCTTGTCATATACTTATGAGTGATGTTAAATCACAGTCATATATGAGAATATATATATGATTGAATATATATATATATATATATATATATATATATATACACATTAGTAGGAAAAACTCAATACGTAGAACAACAAATGATGAGAATTAGGGAGCAGAGTGGTGTGCGTATCCCCATGAGCCTGGGACAGTAGCAGTCATAGTGAAATAGGGACCTAACTGCCTCACTGTTCACTGAAGTCTAGCAGCCTTCATGACATTCCTAAAAGACTATCTACCACAATTTTTAGATATTCCTCAGAAACATGATTCACATATATTTTTATTTAAGTAATAACATATTATAATATTTCAAAAGGTTGTCGGTCGTTCTCCAGTTTGTTGTCAAAGGGAGATTAGATGTGTAAGTCTTGTATACTGCCTTTAATTTTAGATGTGTCTTCACAGGTGCATCATTCTCAAACATAATTAATCAGGTCAAAACGTTATACATGAATTTAAAAACAGTAGTATGGTATATTTTTGGATACCAAATGAATTGTGAAATCAAATAAAATATTTTTATACTGCCTTAATTTAAAAAAAAACACACGGAACCATTCAGATGGATAAAACCTTAAAAATAAAAATAAAAATGTAATGATCATATATTCTTTCTTTCTTTCTTTCTTTCTTTCTTTCTTTCTTTCTTTCTTTCTTTCTTTTTTACATGAAGCCTCACTATACAGTTCAGGCTGGTGTTAAACTTACTGTGTAGTCCAGAAGGGCCTGGAACTCAGAGAACCTTCTGCCTTAGCCTTGTGAATGTGCTGAGGTCACAGGAGGCCTTACCATGCTTGGCTAAAACTCATTATATTTTCTTAAGTGAGAGTATATCCAATTATTTTTATCACTTGTGTGTGTGTGTGTGTGTGTGTGTGTGTGTATTATAAGGAAGGGTCTACAGGGTGTTCAGGGTCTCAGTACTAGATCAGACTCGTAATGATTCTCCTATTTACAGCCTCCCAAGTGCTGGAATTACAAGCATTCACCACCACACCCAGACTCAATTGCCAGCGCAGTGCACCTGCTGGGTGGGGCTGGCATGGCAGGCCCAGGGATGGAACCCCTGCTTGCAAGGGCTTAAATCCGCTGAGCTATTTGGCCAGCCCTGTCTTCCTTAAATAGAAGTCTAATGCTTATAATTTTATGGTCACAAATTTTGAATATAAAATTTCTCTATTAGTGCATAAGTACATTAAAATCTAATTAATCCTAGCTTTTGGAAGGCTGTAAACAGGCAGTTCACTATGAATCCAATCTAGTAGTGAGACCCTGAACATGCTGTAGACCCTTCACTAAAAAAAATCAATAAATGAATAAAATAAAATCTGATTATTAAAGATTTCTGATTGTATTGATAATAGCCTTTATAATAAGAAAAAAAAAAACCCTTTCACACTAGGTACTAAGCAGCCTACCACCGAGAGGAACCTAATAGCAGTGAGCCATCGCTGCAGAGAACGAGAGCGACGTCCTACCCCATGTTGACTCCACACATAATGGGAACAGCAACACTATGTATACATTAAAGACGTCACATCCAAAATAATGGACATGTCCATCGTCTCAGAAGTGACCTCGAATGCCTTGATCTCTTGGCGATTCTTGATACTGGGTCACACCTCATCCCCAAGTATACACTAGTCTGCTTGCTGAAACAACAGATTGGCTTGGAGCTCTACAACACTATATAAATGGAAACACAGGCAGGAGAGTCAAATGGAATTTCCATGTTTAGGTTTCTGAGCATCTTCACACTGTTCTGTAGTGGCTATCCTAGTTTCCATTTCCACCAACAACGTACGCGGGTTCTTTCATCCCCACATCCTCCTCAGCATGCTCTGTTGTCAGATTCCTGATAATGCCCAGGAGGGCTCAGTGTCATTTTGATTTTCCTCTCTCTAATGACTAAAGATGCTGAACACTTTCTCATGTACTTATTGGCCATTTGTGGTTTGCCCATGTTAATTGGGTCATTTGGTTTTTGAGGTTTAATATTTCTATCTGTCTGTGTCTGTCTGTCTGTCTACGACTCTGTACTTGATACCCTCAGCAGAAGCGCAGCTGGAAAAATGTTTCCCGTTCTTTACATTTTCTCTTCAGACTGCTGTTTTCTTCACTACTTAGAAGAGTTTTAATCTGATAGGATCCCATTTAGTGATTATTGATGCTATTTCTTGTGCTACTGATGTTTTCTAGTCAGGAAGTCCTTGCCTATCTGTATTTAAAAAAAAAAAAATGTTTCTCCTACTCTACCTTCAAGCAGTTTCAGTGTTTCTGCTTTTGTATGAGGTTTTTGGTCCATTTGACTTGATTTTGAGTTTAGTAAATCTTGAAAATAGGACCCAGTTTGTTTCTCCTTTTAATGGACAGCCAATTTTCCCAACACTACTTGTTCAGGAGGCTGTGCTTTCTTTGAAATACATTTCTTAAGAGTGTAAAAAATCAGATGGCATGCCAGCCAGATAGCTCAATAGATTGAAGTTCCTGCTGCCACAGAGTCCATTGGGCCAGAGTTCAACCCCCAGGGCATGATGAGACCACTTCTGAGACGGGGTGTGGTGGCACACGCCTGTAATCCTAGCATTTGAGAGGATGAAAACAGGAGGATCACCGTGAGTAAGATCTAAAGAGAGAGAGCCTCTACATCCTGTAGACCCTGTCCTAAATTCAATTAAAGAAAATCAGGTGGCTAGTATTAAGCTGCTTCTGTATTTTCTATTCTATTCCATTGATTTGTGCATCTATTTTGGGGCTAGTATCATGCTGTTTTTTTTTTTGTTTTGTTTTGTTTTTGTTTTTGTTTTTTTTTTACTATATCTTTACAGCTTATCTTAAAATCTCAGATTGATAGGGGCAGTTGATGCTTATTTTTTTTCCTTTCTTCTTTTTAATTTTTTTGACCAATGTTTGTATCTGATAAACTGAACAACAAATTTGAAAACAACAATATGCAAAGTAACAACCATTGTTGAATTCCTATCATTTTGTTTAGTGAAATTCTGTACCTTTCTCTTTTTACCACTTCTTCTTCACTTAAAAGATAAAATATAAAAAATAATTTTAAAAAATCCCAGATTGTAATGCCTCCTGGGCTGCTCTTTTTGCTCAGGATTGGTTTAGTTATTGGGACTTTCTTTTATTTTCATACAAATTTCAGATATTTTATTTATCATTTCTAATAATATGACCGTTTTAATGATATTCCGTGCAAACAGACCAAGGATGATTTGCAATTTTCTTTTTCTTTTTTTTTTATGAGCAGAATATATTTATTGAGGGAAAGAAAGTACCTGTCGAGGTAAGGACAAGAGGGTGTCCCGAGTGGTTTGTCCCCAGGATGCCATTGTCTTGAGAGGTGTAGGCTCTCACAGGGGAGCACACCTGCTGGTATCCCCTTGAGGGAGGAGGAGGACTCCTCCATCTGAGAGGGATAGGTTGGTCCTCCTCTTCACCCAAGTATGCATCTGTGGGAGGGATGCACATGAAGCTGTAAGGGTGGAAGCAGGTTAGAGGAATCAACCCTGCTTCTCAGTGGGGTGACATGTGTCCCAGCCACATCCTGCCTCTCTCTCTCTCTCTCTCTCTCTCTCTCTCTCTCTCTCTCTCTCTCCTCTCAAGGTATTTAGTGCAGGGTCTACAGGGTCTCACTACACAGATCACACTCATAGTAATATTCCTGCTTTCAGCCCCCCAAGCACTGAGATTACAGGCATATGCCACCACACCTGGTCTCAATTGCAGTGTCAACATGCCTCAGGGGCGGGGCAGGCATGGCATATGGTGCTGGGGATTGAACCTGGTCTTTGCATCTGCATAAGCAGGCATTTTAATCTGCTGAACTTTCTGGCTGGCCCTCTTTATTTTTTTTTTTTTAACATCTGCTATAATCTCTTCACAGTACTATATTTTTTCATGCTTGCTTCAACAGCACATATACTGTTGAATATTAATTATAATTTTTTAAAAATGTATTTAGTGTAGGGTCTACAGGGTCTCACTACATAGATCCAACATGTAGTGATCCTCTTGTTGTCAGCCTCCCAAACTCTGGGATTATAGGAGTGTGCCACCACGCCCAGTCTCTATCGCAGTCTCAGAGCACCCCCGGGGTTGGGGAGAAGGGCTGGCAGGGCAGGCTGAGGGTCGAACCCCAGCTGCTGCACTTGGCCTAAGCAGATGCTTTAATCTGCTGAGCTCTCTGGTTGGCCTTCACAGTGCTATATTGACTGAGGGGTTTTGTTTGTTTGTTTTTCCCAGTATTGTCATTATTGGTATACAAAAATAATTGTTTTGTGTGTTCATTTATGTCTTTCCACTTTGCTGAGTGACTTTATAAACTCTATGCATCTGGTAGGAGAGATTTTTTTGTTTCTGTGTAAAGGATCGTATTGACTGCATATAGAGACAGTCTGATTTCTTCCTTCCTTATTTGTATCATTTTATATTTTTTTATTTTATTTTTGCTTTTCCTTCCTTGATTGACTGGACTAAGATTTCAATATTATATTGAAGAGGACTGGGGCGATCAGAGCCAGCCTTGGAGTGTTCCTGATTTCAGGGAGAATGCGTTGATTTTCACTATCTATTATGATGATAGCTGTGTGTTTGTCAGGAATGGGTTCTATCGATTTGAGGTAAGGATTAGTAATAATGGAGCGTAGGCTCACTTATAGCTTTTAGTATTAGCTCTGAGCTCTCCTAGCTGGTAAAGTTTTGTGAAAAGCATGCTGTTGTTCTGAGAATCTTGCTTTTATAAGTTACTTGACATTTTTCTCTTATAGCTTTTAGTATTCCTTTGACTGAAATACTGGGATTTTGGCTGTGATATGCTTTGGAGTGGTTCTTTTCCATGTTTCTTTGGAACCCTATATTCCTCACTTACCTAGGTATTGATTTTACTTCCTAGATTTGGACATTTTTCTCCTGTGATTTCAGTGAATTCTTTTTTATACCTTGTCATCCTCTATCCTTATCTTAACTTCTATAATTTTTAGGTTTTTATTTACTAGCAGCTGTTGGAACTAGTTTTTGTAGTGTCTTATTGATTTTAGGGTATCACTAAGTATGCGATCTAATATATCAACCTTATTCTAAGACCTGACAGTTTCTCTTTAGATTGGTCATGCCTCCTGCCCTCGGGTTAATAGTGGAAATAATTTTTCATGTGTAAAACTTTTACTTGATTCTTTTTCCTAATCTTCATTTCTTTACTAAATTGATTATTCACATCCTGCATTATCTTCCTTAAATCCTTCAGCAACTTATTTGTATCTTTTTTAAACTCATTGGATAACTTACCATTTTCATCATTTATCTGTTACTTGTATCTTCTTTTACTTTCTGGGATGTATTGTTTCTTGCATCTGTTGGATTATCTCAGCTCTGATCTCTTCAATTCATTTATTTGTTTTTGAGTTCTATTTTGGAAATTCCTCCAGTTTCATTTCCATGAGCTCAACTGTTAGAGAATCATAGGTGGAGCATCCAACTGTCTTGTTTGTTCATAATTCTTGTGTGTGCGTGAGGCGCTGTGGGAGTGTGTTTTGTGTTCCGTTATCAGTAGTGATCAAGCACTCTGCTACCATCATGGAGATCTGTTTAGTATGTGAGTGTCTTTCTGTGATGTATCCTCGGCTTTGAGTATGAGATAGTATGCAACCACATACTCCATTACTTCAAGGAATCATTACTTGTAATAACAACAGTCAAGGAACCTGTCGTATATCAGTGCTTAATGGAAGAGCTGTGTTAAAAGTTTACATCTCTTACAATAGCCCAAGAAGGTTAAGGATTAGTGTAATAGTGTGTAGGCTCAGAGCTGGGAAAGGAAACAAATGAAAAAAACGTGAGAAGATAAAGTGTAATGAGCTAACATAGCACAAAAATTTTTAAAAAGAAAATAAAAGTAGAGAAAATAGGATAGAGATTGGGTGTTAGTTACTCTTTTTATTTCCCAGATTGGAGCGGGAAAGGGAATTTGAAGGGTGATGTGAGAGGGCAAGGAGAAAAAAACCCTAACACTAAAAAAAGAAAACCAAGTTTTAAAAATGGGAAGCGAATACTATTGGAGAACTCAGGCAGTGTCATGAGTATTGGAGCAAATTAATTACATAACTCTTTCCTATAATATCCACTACAGAAATTAAAACATCGATCCACATCCACAGGCCATGGCCTGCTCGTGTCAGCCCCACATCTGAGAATGTGGGCAGAGGGCCTACTCTATTTCATTCCTTGGCTGTAGGCAAGATTCTGAGGAGAGACAGCCCTCGACCCTGTTCCTGACCTGCTGTTCTTAGCCTTCTGATTTACTGGCCTCCGTTTTCCTCAGGGTTCTGGATGGGGCTTTAAAATCATTCTCTCCAGTGGGGTTTAGGCTGGCATCTTTGTCCACTACAGATTTTCCCATAGCTTCTTCTGCCCTTTTTCCACCTTCTCAGAAACTGCCAATTAATTCCTTTCTTTCAGTGGGTGTAGACCTCTGGGATTCAGCTTCCTAGGAGTGTGGGAGGGAGTTTGCTTTTGCTGCCTGCACATTGTCCTTTCACCCCAGCTTCCCCCAGGTGCCAAATGAATGAAGCCTTTGTTGCTGCTTTCGCCCTGACACACACCAGGGGAGCAGGAACCACATGGGGAACAACAGTGACTGAAGTGTCCAGCTTCAGTTGTCCCCCTTCTCACTTCCCCCAAAAGACTTTTATTTATTTTTAAGGTGCCAAGGATCAAACTCAGGACCTTTGCTTGCCAGGCAGGTGCTTATGCTGCTGAGCTATCTCCCCAGCTCCCTGAAAGACTTTTCTTTATCTGGGACTCTGAGCTTATCTGCGTCGCATCTCTTGAAGCAGCATTCTGTTTGGTACTAACACAGATTCCGAGCTATGTCTTGGCAGAAAGAGCAAGGCATTCCCCAGGGCTAGGGAGAGAATCCTGCAGGAAGAGCCCACCTGCAGACACCGACTTGATTTCTCTCTCAGATAGTTTTGTGCATTGCACAGTGTAGCTTACGTTTCTGGTTTTGGCCTTGAAAGCGCTCTGATAACTTGGGAGATGGCTTACAAATGTGTCAGATTCTGATCTGTGTCCTGGCAGGGATAGGTACATCTCTGCCATGCTGTGAACAATAAGATCTGCAAAGCAAAACTGGGCACATGCCTGAGATTATATGCCAGCTCTCTTCTGATCCTTGGTTGCTAATTTATTGGATTTCATTGGCTTGCTGTCCCATTCTAGTGTACTCCAGTGGTTGGATCACCACAACAGCTTTTTTCGTAGCATGAAGATCTATGGATGCTGCTTTGGCTACACTGCCAGGAATAAATAGACTGCCAGGAACAAATAGACTGCTGACCCATTTTCTAAGGCTGTTCTGCCATTTTGCATGTCCATCAAGAGTGGGAGAGTTTTTTCTCAAATATCAAATTTTGATGTTATTGATTTTTCTTTGCTTTTATGTTTTCTACTTTATTAGCTATCACTCTGATATTATTTTTTTCCTATATTGAATTTAAATTGATCTTTCACTCCAGTTTTCTAAGGTAGAAGTGGATCTCATTTATTCAATTCTTCCTTCACTAATATACTATTTAATCTATACATTTCTTTTACCTACTCCGGTAGCTTCCAAGAAATCATAGTAAACAGTGATTTCATTTTCATTCTTTCTTATTTCATGTCTTTTTATTCTCTGATCCACCAATGATTTGAAAATATGTAGCCTAATTTACAAGACTGTGGAAATTTTAGGCATTATTATGATTTTTAACTTCTGATTCAGTTTCATTATGGTAGAAAATCATATTGCACATGATGTAAGACTTATTAAATTTATGGAGCCATTACATGACCAATGTTAGCAATGTCCCACGTACATTTATGCAGACTATCCACTCTGCTATATTTGGACAAGAATATACTAAAATTATCAATTAGGTTCATTTAATTAACAGCATTTTCATATATTCTGTACCGGTCTGATTTTTTTTAAGCAAGGAATTTATCTATTTCCATTCTGTCCATTTTCCCTCGGGTATTTAGAATTTTTATGCCCTTTGATGAACTTATCCACTTATAATTATGAAATGCCACTTCAGGTGACAGACACTAAGGTAGGAGGTGATGGCACAGCACAGGTGGTGAGGGATATCGGTATACGCTGTTAATTTCAAAATCCCAGGACACTGGCACAGAACAGCTCCCAAAGCCTGCGCGTGCACTTCGCCTGAGAACTCCAGCAGGCTTTCCGGGACGGCCTGACCTGAAGTCAGCTCAAGGAGTGCAAAGAGGACAGCGTCGGTCGGGTTTCTGTCCTGTTCTCGCTCCGTGGCAGCCCAGGCTCACGCTGTGTGTGTGGTATGCATCTTTTCCTATTTTTACGTGGCCTGAACTCACTCTGCAGAGCCCATGCCTTTTCCCACCTTTAACAACACTTTGCTGCTATTTGCACTTGTCTTGACCAATTCTTTACTTAGGATAGAGAGAACCTAGAAACCAACCTCCAAAGAGGACTGCAGCACCCCCAAGCCCTGGAAAAGTAAAGTTACTTCCTTGGGAAATCTACACTGGGTAATCATTTCAATTTTCCTTGAATTAAAGGCAAAAAGGACTGCTGGTCATTTTATTTTCATCCTTTCTATATATCTAACCTCATAAAAAGCACATAGTTATGTACTACTTTAAATCTAGCTTAACCGTTTCTGCCTTTTGCCTGGAAAGTTTAAATCATTTAGCATTTCAAATGATTGTTCATATTATTAGCTTGTCAATCAATATTCAAAATATTTCTTGTGTTCTTTCTTGCTTTTTTCCTTTCTTCCGATTTTAATTTGTATAGAGGTGTATGTGTTTGATTCCATTTTATCTCCATGGTTTATTAAGAATATTTCTAAGTTTTCTTATTCCAGTAATTCATTTACATCTTTAATTTATTTTTTAATCTTTATATGTTTAATTTGGAATGTTTCCTATTATTATTTCTTCAACATCATTAATATTTTGTTCTACTTTGCTAATATACTGTTAACCTTATCTATTGTGTGTTTCATCTATAATATTGTAGGTTTCATATTTATTATTTCAATTTTGTCTATATTTCTTTGTTTAGGTCTTTGTCAAACTTTTCCTTATAAAATTTAGAATGTAATTTTAATATCTTCAGCACCAGAATAAGTTTTGTATTAATTTTAAATGAGCATAATTTTGTCTTCACTATGACTTGGATTTTCCTGTTTGTTTGCATAGCTTGTAATTTTTATTGGATGCTGGCTACTTTAAATTCTCCTATGTTGGGTGTTTCACAGTTTTGTCTTCCTACAAAGGTGATTGAGGTTTACCCTGTGAAACCATTTGCTGCTTCAAAATACTTTGACACCATTTAGTCTTTTGTTTCTAGATTTGTGAGGCCCAGAATAAGCATGATGAATTCTAAGACTATTTCATCCCTTTTGTTAAGGGAGATGATACAGCATGTTTTAGCCAGTGCCCCATGAATTATAAGACTTTGCAATCTATTTCCCAGTCTCCCTCTTTCTCTTTTATTTTGCTTTCTTCCAGCCTCAAGTGGCTGCATGTAGCTCTCAACCTTAAATGAAGACAGAGCCTTACTAAATTATTTCTACCCTATAAATTATTTCATTTATTGGCAGAACTGGGGATTGAACTCAGGCCCTTGTGCTTGCCAGGGAAGCACTTATTCC
>NDGN011495053.1:2778-15093 GCA_002564285.1 Tympanoctomys barrerae
GAGAGAGAGAGAGAAGTAACTTTAAAAAAGAAAATTAGAATGGCAGGCTGTGGAGATAGCTTGGCAGTCTAAGCATCTGCTCGGCAGTGCAAGGACCCAGATTCAATCTCTAGTACTGCATGTTGTGCTGGGCCCAAAACCAGGCAGGCTGGCGCACATCTATAATCCCAGCACTGGAGAGACTGAGACAGGAAGATCATTACAAATCTGAACTGCATAGCAAGACCTTGTATCAAATAAATAAATGAATTTAAAAAAATTAAATGGCCCTGCTCCTTTGAGCAATGGCTTATTCTAGGCTTGGAACAAGGAAAAAAAAAAAAAGGTAAATTTGGAGAATCTTGTAGATGCAAAAAGAAAGTGAACAAAACAAAACAAAAAACACAGTGATGAGGGAATCTGTTAAAAGGCACAGGAGTGAAAGGAGTAAAATCTACAAGAGCTAATGGCCAAAGCTGAACAATTTGGGCAACAAATTAAAAAACAAAAAAACCCAGTAGCACTGGATGATAAATTGAAATGACAGGTAAATATCTACAAGTCCATACTATTAGGAATGACTTGAATAAATTAATAGGCAGAATGGACATATATGCCA
Source organism: Tympanoctomys barrerae (assembly GCA_002564285.1). Lineage (NCBI taxonomy): Eukaryota > Metazoa > Chordata > Mammalia > Rodentia > Octodontidae > Tympanoctomys > Tympanoctomys barrerae. Next base: position 3,377 of record NDGN011495053.1, read on the forward strand.
AGCAAATAATTTATGCAGGTTATGTGCTTCAGGAAAACTACCCATATCTAAGTGTGGGCTGCAGAGCTGGGATCACCCCAGCAGCATGGAAAAGTCAAAGGATAGAGAAATCTGATAGGCACCACCTGAGTTAACAGAGGTATACTGATGGCACATACCCTGATACAGATCTGTACCAAAGATCATCTCCATCCACACGAGGATATGTACACTTCAATGCTATGGTCTTCTTCTCAAAACCCATACTGCCTCAATCTAATTTCATGAGGAATGTTATATTCTACAAAGTAACTGTCCAGTATTCCTCACAACTGTCAAGGCTGTCAAAACCAACTGAGAAACTGTCACAACTAAGGAGAGCCTAAAGACACATGACCACTAACTGTAATGTGGTTTGATGGATGGGGTCCTGGAACAAAAGGACACTAGGGAAAACTGGAAATTAGAATCAAGTATGAACTGTAGTCATTAATGAATCTATAATGAAATCACTAATAGTGATAATATACCCTGGCAACATAACAGGGTATGGGGTATATGGGAACTTGTTATATTTCCTTTGCTGTGATATATATGTGAAAAATATTCTTTAAAGCTTTTTTAAAAAGGCCTTAAGGAAAGGAATGGTTTCACTGCTTTGAGAAAAAGCTGTCACTCATTTCTAAGGGGGCAGCTCAATAGGACACTAACATCTGAGATGGCTGCCTTGCACAATGCTGAAAGTTCATTCCTATAGCCTGGAATACTTCAGGTATAGTCAGTCCCCTCTTTCCATGTTTGCATGATTTCATTCACTCTCATGTTCAACTGCAGTCCAAAAAATATTAAATGGTAAAGTATAGAAATAATTCATATTTTAGACTGAATGCTACTCTGAACAGTGAGGTGAAATCTTGTGCCATCCTAATTCATCATCCTTCCTGCCCTGGATGTGACCCATCCCTGTGCCTGGTATATGCATTCTTCATACAATAGCTACTCCTCCTAAGTCCTTTAATGGACACCTTGATTTTTAGGTTAGACTATCCTGGTATCACAGTGCTAGTGTTCACTTAGATAACCCTTATTTTACTTAATAATGACCCCACAGAGCAAAAGCAGTAATGCTGGCAGGTCAGATAAGCCTAGGAGATGCAATAAAGTACTTCTCAGTAAAACTTTGAGAGACATATTTACATATTGTTAATTTCTTACTGTGCCTGTCTGAATATAAAGCTAAAACAGTTTGCCCTTAAATAAACCCATAAATTTAAATTTAAATGACTCATAAATGAATTATCAAGAACCAAAAGACATTTCAAGTATTTCCTGGGACAATCATAAGCTATAGTATATTGAGGCTTAAAAGTTTAAAAAGCATTAAGAATTTCTACTTGTATTCTCTCAGAACTGTAGCATAGGAAAAATGTGTGCAATAAGCTGCAACCAGAGAAAGAATAGACAGGTAAAAAAAATGCATTACCTTTCTCTTTAAAGTGGGTTTAGTAAGAATTGGTGGTGAGTTTGACCGTGGACTTTCTGGTTCTTCCTCCTCCTCCTCCTCCTCACTACTCTCACTGAAGCCCCGAAGGACAGCCCTGTCACCATCACTGTAGCAGCGCTGCAGTCTGTCGTTTCCTTCTGGTAATCTGCACTTTAGAACTTCAGGGCTTTTCTTTAGCTGTCCCCGCCATAGCTCAGCCCCCTCACTCAATCTTCTTTTGGGAATGTCCGGCTTCCCCTCCTGGCTTGGCTGCTCCTGAGAGGCTGTCAATTGTTCTTCACTCTCAGCATACTGTTCTTGGGAGGTTTCTGATTTTTCCTCACATTCTCCATACTGTTCCTGAGGAGCTGATGAAGGCTCCTCCAAGAGCAATTTAGACTCTTTATCACAAAACCGGTCTTGGGACTTTCTGTTCTTCCTCCCCCAGCGACCCCGCCGAGAGGGCTGGCTGTTTGCAGGAAGACTGTCTCTGGGAAGGACCTGCTTGTTCAGACGTGCAGAACCAGCAGGAGCTACAGCTTCTGGTTTCTTTTCACTTTCTACCGAAGAATAAGCATCTTGTTCTTTGTTTTCCCGAGACACCGTCTTTCCCACCTGATTTTAGAAAATGAAACAATGTTGCTGAATTTTACAGCTGTTTGGTTATATCTACCTATTTTTCTCTTTTAAATGTATACTGATAGAAGAAATCAGAGCTTACAAGGGAAATGATTAGTTACTTAATAGTTAACACAAACATTTCCTATGTGGTAGGCAATGCTTACATATACTACTTACTACTAATGTACTATTCATTTCATCCTCACAACTGTGAAATACTGTCATATCTCCGAGAAATGAGGTAGTGAAGCACAAAAAACCCTGCTACTGCCTACAACATATGGTAGTGAATTAAGAAACTATAACATAAACCTATGGGGTCTGACTTCAGAGTTTGTAATCTATAACTAGTACAAAATACTACCCTGATAAACAGGGATTCATATAAGTGGCACGTGAGATTGTTTATGAAACTTTTCAGAAATAAAAATTCATTAACAGGGAAGAATAGGCTCTCAGAGCATGGGCAAGAGGAAGAAGACATTCGAAAAATATGAAAAAAAATCTGAAATTGATTCTAATATTTAATTCCACTTAAAAAGTCAAAAGTTTTATGTTTATCAAAGGAGGAAGAAAGGATGAATGTACTGTTTTTTAAGGAAAAAAAAAAAGTGTATACCACATGAAAAAAAAATGTTGAAAACTACTCAAGGTAGTATAGACAGCCATCAACCTTTCAATGAAAGATGACCGAGTATCCACTGCACCTTTTAGTGCTCTGCTAAAAATATACACGTTTACAATGTTTTCTGAACATCCTATTTTAAAGAACATATATTTTCATTTTATTTTAACTGTCACAGATCACTGGAAATTCCTCAATTACCATACATCTTAAATTTCAACTGCCAGAGTGCTCAGAGGTACTCTGCTGAAGTTTTAGTCATAATTTACAGTGTAATAAATTTGATGGGCTTGGAAACTACACAAGAGCTAGTCTTCTTGAAATTTCTCTCACTGAAATAAAATCTAAAATTCTAATATGAATTTACTTTGTTAGCCAAATACCATAATACATACTATAAATGCTACTGAAAAACTAAAATAACATCTTCTGTCATAAAAAACAAACTAGTCATGTGCTTACATTGGTCTCAAAATCTCTTTCCTGGCACTGTGGCTCTTCATTCTCTTCCTCATCAGCTTCTTCTTCATCCTCTGAGACAACAGAGTTGGAGACTATAACAGGAGTCCAGCGTAAACACTCTGGATCTACATCTACAGGCCGAAGATTCAGCTGAAGCTTTGCCATATGATCCTGGATAAGTTTTTCCCGGCGAATAATCACAAATCTAAAACCAGAGAGAAGTTTATAGCAATCAACAATGTACAAAGTGTACCAAAAATATACAGATATAACGTAGGGAAAATCCTGGAGTTGTCAAAGATGATGCTTTACAAACAGACTGCTTAGAAAGATGAGATAGGGAAATATGTTATCAGTGAGGAGATAGCTACAAAGTGTGAAGTTGGACAAAAACCACTGTAGCACTGGAGTACACTGTCTAACCACTTATTGACTTAAGCTTCCTACATCTGACATTTCTTCTGCTCCTTTGAGCTTTCCTATTCTCTATTTAGCTCAAATGTCTGCCTCCGTTGTGGTGCTTTCTTGACTACTTCAGACAAGAATGAATTGTATGCCCTTCTCGATATTCATTTTACCTTGTATTACTTATATGGAAATTAATCATGGAGATACTCCACTTAATGATACTGTTTCTAGATTGTTAATTCTTATAAAATAAGCTCCCATTACTAGAAAGACCTGTGGCTTAGGTCCAAAAGTTAGGAAGAAGACCAGAAAAACAATGTAAACACAAATATGGCCATTAGAATAAAATACATAGAAACCAAAACAGTGTCTCAATACCATCCTTCCTCAACCTAGCCCAAAATCTTCGCTGGAGTGACCTTCCTCAACTTAGTTACCATCCTTCCTCAACCTAGCCCAAAATCTTCGCTGGAGTGACCTTCTGATAGTGTGCAGAGGGAGGTGGTACTCACTGATCACTACGGAAGTCCAGCATTCGTAGGTGGTGTAGTGTGGAGGTGATATCTTGAGGGCAGATCCCAGTTAGCTTACTCAGCTTCTTGATGCTAATCTGCCTGTCGTTTTGGTGATGAAGGCACTCCAGTATCACACTCTTCCAGTAAGCCATGTAGGAGAGACGCCCGAGGTCTGAGAGTGGTTTCTCTGGAGATCCTGCCTGCCCTTCACGCTTTGATAACAAATAACCTAAGAAACCCCAGGTCACAAAATGTCAGGGACTTTATTAACTGTTCAATTCACCAAAATAATAAAGCCCTTTCTCACACCTAATCCATGTATTACAGACAAATAACACCAAAGATAAATTCCTTCAAACATGGGGAACAAAATTGCAAAACTAAAACAAATTTATAGGAAGAGAGATAACAACATGGAACAGCAGGCTAATATTTTGTCTACAATCAATGTAAATCACCTTGCTAAAATATTGACGCTGTTAAAAAACCAAGACTCCCATCAATAAATGGCAATAATGAGATTAAGGCAACAACAATTTTAATTTCAATGTATTACAGGAACAAAAACCACTCTTGCAAGTTTTCTTTGGACCACAAGATGGCGACTGCTGTAGCTGAACAGTACAAAGAAAGTCTCAGTTTCTGCCTAATTCTAAGATTACAGTTCTTTGCTGAGCAAACTGGGGAACAATTTGACACTTCAACCAAGACTTCTTACAAAAATCCCTCTATTAGAAAACAAGACTGTCAGCAGGAATGTGCAAACATACGGTACATTACTCTGACCTTTGTCCTATTATATAACTTTCAAGAACTGGTAAAGAAAGAGTGTTAAGATCCAAAAGAAAAGGACTGAAAATGGAGATGGGCAGGGCCAGCCAGGTAGCTCAGCAGACTAAAGCACTTGCTTAGGCAGGCACAGGGACAGGGGTTCCATCTCCACCATGCTTTGCGTGCCAGCCCTACCCCCAGGGTGCGCTGAGATGGCGACTGAGACTGGGCGTGGTGGCACGCACCTGTAATCCCAGCACTTGGGAGGCTGAAAACAGAAGGATCACTACGAGTCCGATCTTTGTAGTGAGACCCTGTACTAAATACATTAAAAAAAAAAAAAGAAGAAGAAGAAGAAAGAAAATGGAGATGGCAGAAAAGATACAGCTGTTTTTGTCATTTAAGGAAATTTAAAAGCAGTCTAACAATGGTAATCTGGAAAAATAGCCTATACCAGGAAAAGTAAACTGTAACCATATAGAAAAATGTCTACCTCAAAATCACCATAAATAAAATATCACTAATCACCATGCATAGAAATTTTCCCTAATGAAGATAGTGGTATTTAATAAGGCAATCATCAGTCTTATTTCAAGGTAACAAATTCAAGTCCCATCCCCGGTACTTCTAATCCAAAAAGACCAAAAAAATGTATGAAATAATCAGTAACACGTACTTCTAATAAAATATGGTAGTTGAAAGCCAAGTAAAACAAGTTTAATGTTCTAGGTCAGAATTAATTTCTCAAGAATTGGAACAAAATCCTTAGTTTTGACATTAGCCATAATCATTAAATTTACTAATAACACTTAACTTTCTCAGCAAGTTTACCTATACGTCGAACAGAATGCAAATTCTACAATAACCTCTTTAAAACTGGTAGCTTTTACTTCCTAATTCAGATTAAATAATATACTGTTTCATTCACTGCTTTAGAATGCTACAAGTTGTATGGTTTGAACCACTAGGCAGAGACTATTACTGGCAAGTGCCCACGTATTCTCAACTAATATGTTAATAAAAATAGGGCAGTTGCTGTGTACTTCTTTTCTAACACTGATTTCAGCAGTTATGCCATGTTTTCAGTATTGTGTTAATACAATCATATTAAAAGCAATTTAAACTGTAAATTAGTAGTTGCAAATTAAAATTATTTGTTGCAATAACACAAAACTACATTCAATATTAGCTAATTAAAACTATATCCAATCAAAGAAAAAACAAGTTGTTATTTTAAGTTTTAAAGACCTGTAGAATCATGACAAGATAGCAGGAGCCAATATACTATCTACAAACTTTTCAATATATAGATCCAGAAGGTTCACAGAAAAATGAGACGATATATTAATATAATCCTTACTGAAATCGATGAGGAACCTGCCATAGCCCTTGCGCTGGTACTGGGGAAGAATCATTATGCAGGAAACATTGTACTTCTGCTGGCAGTGCTTTTCCTGGTGAGTAAAATGGAAGCCAAGTTTTAAATTGACAAGCTAGCAAAACTAAGTAGTAAAGCCAATTATTAACAAACAAAGACTAACAGCCAAAACCATAGCCCGAGGCCTCTGGGAATGGGAAGTGGGGAATAAGAGAAAAACCACACCAGTGGGAGAAGACAAGACAATATTAAGTCTCCACCATTACTCACAAAGCAACCATCCTGGGGGAGTAAAAATGTAAGATAAAATGATACCATCAAATAACACTGCAACTCAAAATCAGTATGTCAATGCCTCTGATCAGCAGAGGAATTTGAGACCCAAACAGTTGCACACTTAAAGTGAATAAATGCAGCACTCAAAGAAGGAGAAAATTCATCAACTATTTTAAAGGTTATTACCTGCCTTGATGCTACCTAGGGTAGCTTCACTCTCAATTTGTTATACTTCACACAAAATGGCCCACAAATGAGATACAAAGGCCTTTTTATAGGTTAGTCACATTTTAAACCATATTCTTCTGGTGAAGTAGTCCTTAAAAAGAATTCCTGTAAAGCTAGCACTTTCCACTAAATTGCTCTATAAAAATTAAGATTTTACTATTGGCTTGCTTAAACCAAAAGTGTATCTTTTATGTTATTTGACTAGAAACTTTTTCCCCCAAGGGAATAGAAGAGGGAGGAAGAAAATATTGGGTGATAAAAATGGTCTCTTCCTATTATTGTAGCACTAAATAATTCAAATTAGGAAGAGTTTTAATCTGAGAAAGAACTCAGAAGTAATGACTCTGTTTATTTCACAAGTTCTATCAACATCATGGGAATAGAAGTCATTTTAAAACTTCCCTCTAGAGTATTCCTGGCAGTTCATGTTCCTAGGAGAATATAGGCTGTCGAATGTTACTAGGCACCTGCTAAACAGCTGGTAAATTTCTGAATATTCCTTCTATTTCTTTTTCCAAAAGGCTAAATGGCACTGGTATTATTTCCCATTGAGAACCAGCAAAACCCACTTCAAATTTCCAGGTTAATTCAAACATTTTAAGCTGATATACTTACTTTAGAAAAGTAGCCAACAAGGTGGCAGCCCTTGACATCATTCTGTGTTAGTACATAAAAAAGAAATGGTTCCACGTCATAATAGAGTGTTTTGTGGTCAAGAAACAACTTTGCCAAGAGACACAGGTTTTGACAATAAATGGTACTCACATTCCCATCAACCTAAATGGGGCACAAAAAAAAAACAAGTGATCAGTAGAATGTCCCTTAGTTCTACAACAATACCCATCAGTTACATCTCTAAGTATTCGTAGCCTAGCCCAAGAGAAGGTGTCAGCGATCAGAACACACTAGAATTTGGAGGTTCTTCTTTAAAGTGGTAGTTTTCATTGTGCCTGCCATTTTAAGACAATCAAATATATATTACACTTCAAAAGAGCAGGAATAGCTAAATGAGGAGGTGATCTGATTTTATTTTTCTAATTATTTTCTTTTCTTTTTTGTTTTTTAGTAAGGATCTACAGGGTGTCACTATGTAGATCAGACTCGTAGTGATCTGCCTGTGTTCGGCCTCCCAAAGAGGTGGGATTACAGATGCACACCACCATACCCAGTCTCGATGGCTGTCTCAGTGTGCTCCGGGGGCAGCGCTGGCACAGAATCGAACTTTAGCCGCTGCATCTGCCTAAGCAGGTGCTTAATTTTAAAATTATGTATTTTGCTTTTATAAAAAAGATCAATTGTAGGAACCTTCTGACATCAAGCTTAGTTTTCAAAAGTACTTACTGAATTAAAGATTTTTAAAATGCAATCTCTTCTAAAATGTACTCATTAGGTAAAACATGATGTAAGTAATGTTCTACCTGTACCAGCAGCCTGAAGCAACATGATCTGACTACCACAATTTGATACATTCCAAATTAACTCACACAGGCATGTATTATTGCATTCAGAGACACCACACAGGTTCCTATGAACTTGGCAAATGAGACCCAGACTGGCCCACATCAGGAGCACTACATTTTATTTATCTTGACATTCTTGTGTTCTGTGTGTGTCTTTCTGAGACAGGGTTTCACTATGCAGTTCAGGTTGGCCTCTAACTCACAGAGATCCTCCTGTCTCAGCCTCCCACGCCTCCACCATGCCTGTCCATTTTCTGTGTTCTTGTGCAAGTTCACTCTTACAAAAGTTGATGGGTGCCCACATTAGTGCCCAAGATATTGTATGACATGCTAACTGAATATTTAGATTGTTATCTAAATATATAATATTTCATATGACTTCTTTTAAAATACACACCAATGTATGATTAGAAGCAATTTGCTTTTGAATGTCCTAAAACAGTACTGTACACCACACCTGACATTCCCCTCCTCTCAAAGTGAAGAGCTCCTTTACGGATCAACTAAAAGAAAGTCTTAGTGAAGACCAGGAAAGTAAGAGGCTGAGCAGATTTAATCTAAAATTCTATCATTATATTAACAAGACTAAGCATATAGCAAACTACAAAATTGAAGATACAAAAAAAAAAAAAAAAAAGCCCACACAGATCACTATTAATAGCAACACAAAACCACAGACATAAACAGGATACTAAGATTTACTAATACTATTGAATTCATCTGTATTCCTTTTAAGTAACAGAAATCCTTTCATTTAAATGCCATATTACGTAATTTTAAAAGATACACTTTTATTACATTTTAACAGATGTAGAATTGGTTGGCTAAATGTCAAATAGAGTATTAGAAATAATAATTAGCAGTACTTTTCCTCTTTTAGTGGTACATAAAAAATAATAAGATATATAATAGTTTATGTCTTTGATTCAATGAAATACAGAATAATCTATTCTGAGACAAAGCTGGTGAACAGGGTATTATCTGGTCTGCCCTAACTCAGCTTCTTATGTAACTAAAGTATCTGATTAAGGAGTGAGTGAACAACAGCAAAACATTTCCAAAAACATCATGTTGTACAACTACCCCCAGCACAGATGGTACTGCTGTTGAAATAATAAGAAGACATGTACTAAACATCTACCTTACCTCAAAGACAGAAATATTATTCTTTCGGTAAATCTCATTGGCAGGAGGATGGAACCAACCACATTTCTTCATGTGTTGCTGTAGAATAGTTCTACTTTTCATATATTTTAGACAGAACTCACAAAGATACAATTTAGGCAGCCTGTAAATAATAATTTCAAAAAAGGACTTTATACTTTATAATTCTTCAAATGTTCACAACTCTTTTCTATCTTTCATTACCCAAGTTAGAAAGGTAGGGAATATGTTAGTGTGTCCATTAGTCAATAAATGAAAGAACAAAAAAAATTTAGATAGCAGTGGCCAATTAATTAACAGTAGAGGGCAAAGATTAGAGAAATCAAGGTAACTAGTTTAGTTTCCTTCCTGTTAGGCTAATTTTAAGTTTTTTAAGTTACCTGATTGATGGACATGAAAATCTTACATTCTAATCCCCTTGATAAGCTCTAAAAGGCAGAATAAAGTTTACCTTTCTAACACACAAATAAATGAAGATGGTTTTACTGAGCTATTTACTCTTTCCTCCTTTATTTCTTCATTCATCCATTAATTTTGAGAAATGAATTATCTCTTGAATGCTTAGCAGGCCCCTGGTTAGGTATAGCAGGTGTATGTATAGTGCTCAGAAAAATTGACATGAAGTGTGTTATTTTAAAAACAAACTGCAAATTTTTTAAGTATGAAATTATAACACTATATATATTTTTGCAAGTGAAGACATATGAACTACCTCATTTTTACCCCTGAAGTTCTGGCTTTCTCCTTGTGTCATCACATGAAATCTAAGTCAAAACAACAGGTAAAACATAGGCTCAAATTATTCTCTCAGATATTCTCATTATTAATGTATATTTATTCAATTGTCTTGGTATTTTAGTAATAGTTTATCCAAACTTCATTTTTATATGGTAATATCCCTTTTATGAGGAGCCTGGCAATAAAATTAAGTGATTAGATCAGTTCTTAAGCTAATGGAAGGAACATAAATTAAAAATTGGTGGCTTTCACATATAGTCTGAATTCTTAACAATGCAAGGCTCTTCTGTTATAAAATATACTCAATGTATTTGGAGCACAAACCTGGTTTTTCTACATTTTGATTTGGTACTGTATGCCTTGATTATTTGAGATCTGATACTATCATTTGAACTACATGCTTACTGGATGCCAAAACGACATAATATGTAATTCAAAGGAAGTACGGTGTCTTGTCTCATGTAAGGACTGAGAAAGAAGAAAATTTCAGAAACCTCATTAATTTGAGTTGCTATGAGTTTAGACAGTAGTAATTAAGATTACAGTAGAATTAAAAATACTTGCTAAGCAATTCACATACACAAAAATATTTAATTTATTAAAGTGCAAAGACAACTATATTTCCAACTTGCCATTTTGAAGGCAGCTTTTGAAGTGTTACTGTAATTTCTGTGAAAACATCTAACGTTCTATTAATGCCCTTCCCAAGGTGTTTATAGAACACCAGTCCTGTATGTCTATAATATACATTACTGTTTTACAAAATCTCTAATACTAGCTATACCAACAAAACCTGAAAGTATATTACTACAAAAATCACTTCAAAAATACTGAGAGAAACAAGTGACTGACATAAAGTCAAGGAGGAGGAGCAAGAAAACGGAAAAGAATTGTGTCCTAGACAATTTTGCTTCCATCTTTTGCATTCTGCTTCAAATATTACTACTGAAAGAAAGGCAGAGATACAGCTTTTTTCCCTCTTTAACATCAGACCTATAAAATGAAAAACCCCAAATGTACATTCTGTCATTTAATGTGGGAATTAAATGTATTAGCTTAGTCTTAAAATAACTTATAACTGCCATCTGTCTTCCTGAATACATGGAATTTGAATAGTTTCTTCTTAAAGTAAAAAAAGAATGGTACCCTCTTCCACGAGTTTCTACTACTTAATTTACCTGTGCTAACTTCTCAATAAGTACTGTTAAACTGTCACAATATGAAGACACAGAAGTAGCACTACTTGAGTAGAGATTCACTTTGAGGGATAAATGCTATATTTCCTAAAATGTGAGTCTAAGAAACCAAAACACAGTCATGTGCTTTTTAAATTATTCAGAAAGAAAAATGACCAAAAAAAAAAAAAAATAGGGACAGATCACTTAAGTTTTCCAAGTTAAAAATAACGATTAGCTTTTCAGGTTGGCAATGATAAATTCAATTTTGTCAATTCAAAATAATAAATACATAAAACATTTTAAAAAGAACAGAAATATAATTTATAGCCTCTGGTCTGGGGGGAAAAGACTTTTAAAAATGTATTTAGTACAGGGTCTCACTACACAGATCGGACTCGTAATGATCCTCCTGTTTTCAGCCTCCCAAGTGC
>NDGN011495058.1:251-10907 GCA_002564285.1 Tympanoctomys barrerae
ATTTGCTCTCTGTAAAAGCCTGAGAGAATGTTTTCTCTCCATGTGACTCTCCTTAGGCACACTAAGGACCACTGTTAAAAGAAAATAATTTTTATAAATAGGGTTTCTTCTTTTTAATATATATATTTGTAGAAATCTTTTGTTTTTATCACTTTACTCAGTTTTATGAATCTTAAGTATTAAAGTAGATCATTAGATTCTTATTTGATTTCTTAGCTATTTTGCTTAACAACATACCAAAGGTATTAGAATTTCAGTTCAGCAGTTCATTTCTAGAAATTTATGATCAGATTTAATAATATATTTCTTGCAGGTTTCATCCAATGAGAAATTTATCATTTGTTAATTACATTCCTAGGTAAATATTCTTGGTTCCTATTGTACATTTATGTTATTTCTCCCCCCTTGCCTCTGTGAGGAGGACAAATATAGCTTTTACTTTCTGTATTCCATGTGTTATGATGTATTCATCAGACAGATACTAAAAAAATGCTCAGAATTTGGTAAAGAAATGAAGATATGAACTAAGTCATTATATAACCTTTTTCAAGAAAATAAATCCAAGATTGAGTTACAAAAGCCTTAAGTTTTGAAAAATATATTAATTATTAGTTTATGTAAATGACATTAGACCACTTTTCTGATTTTCCACATGATGTTTTTAACAGTGACAAAGTAGCACAACAAAACTTGAAAGAGAGATAAGGCTCTAACCTGAGGGGACAGAAGGGAAACTTTGAATAGATATAAGCCTGAAAATGTTGGTCTTTCCTTTTTTTAATACATGCGATATTGTTTGACAAATCTTATGTGTGTATATCTTGAGGTCTGAATAACTACTTTGCTGATCACAATATGGAATATATTAGCCATTGTTAATTTTCTATCATCTTGCTTTAAAGTACTATACCTTTTTAAATAAAACATCTTTTTCAAACATAAAATACATGCAGTATTAATTTTAAAACTTAAAAATTTAAAGATGGATAAAAAACTTATATGAATAGAATTTGTTTGCCAAGGAGATACTAGAAAACAGTTGCCTATTAGTGGTTGCACTCTTCCTGGGCTTCATCTAAATTGTGCCTTAGTTCTTCAAAGCCCTAGCCTTCAAAAAAGAAAAGCACACAATTTATTCCCATGGTGAGTATATTATTCTATAATTGGATGAATGGAATAATTTTTACCATTTTAGGTATCACCATAAAGAACAATAGTTACCTATTGCTGACCCTGAAAGTTTTTTTTTAATTACTCTGGAAATCTCCACTCTTTTGACTTTCTCTGATTCTTCTATTCTAACAGGTATTTACAACTAAGGTTCAAACTACACCCACTGTAGTTTATGCAGGGAAGGACAGATCTCTTAACGTTCAATATTTTGTGTTTTGAAGACCAGTAGACCTTAGTTTAGTTGCTATCTCTTCTTTCCTCTCTATGTGAAACTGAAAAATTACTTGCAGCTCAGCTTCAGTTTGCCTGTGCATACAAGGAGATGTATCATCAACCTCAGAAGTTGTAAACTTTAAATGAAAAGTATCTGACAAATGCCTGGCATGAAGCTCACACACACAATAGCTTCATGAGACACATGTTTTGATTTATTTGCTGAGTAATGTTCCTAGGTTTTCACTAATCCATAAGTCCTGAGATCTGTTCCCTTACAGAGATCAGTGATAATATCCAAGTCCTTTGAGTAGAGAGAAAAAGATAACTTGAATCCATATATAATCTGAGTTCTGTTAGTATATATCTCCACACCCTAAAAACAGCAATGTAATTGGCAGAAAATTTGCAAGATTCAAAAGCTTGTGGGAAAACCAGAGGCCTAATGAAGAAATACACTTCAGTTACTAGAAATTACAGAGAAACTCAAATAAAAATATTCTAAAGTGTCAGGACAATAGTTAATATATATTGAGTTTTCACAGTAGAGGTAGCTCAATATAGAGTACTTTACTAAAAAATGGTCACATTTAAGCATCACAATAGCTTATAACTTAGATACAATTGTCTCATTTCATAGATGGGGAAAGTAAAGTTTAGGTATTTGAGGAATTTTCTCAAAGTCTTTCTATGTGTTTTTTGACTCTTCTTGAGAATACTGCTTATAAGTAGAATGGTAATATAATTAGAAGTACTGACAGGGGAGACTACATCTTCAGGATGTGTTAAAAATAAAGGGTGCCCTTTGTTTTTATTCTGCTTTCCTTTGTTTTTATGGTAAGGCTACTGACAACAGTTGCTCATGTATTTCATGGTCTTGTAAAATTATCGCTGAAAAATAATTGGAGAAGAAGATCTCATTGAGTTGTGCTACCCCTACTTGACTTTGAGGTACTGATGTGGAATACTTTTCTTCCCTTGATTCTCAGTGTATGAATTTCTTTTTGCAAATCAGAACCAACAAATTCTGATGAGGCTGTGGAGAAAACAGAACACTTCTACATTGTTGGTGGAAATGCAAAGTAATGCAACTATTGTGGATATCAGTATGGAGAATCCTCAAAAAACTAAAACTAGAACTTCCATTGTACCCAGGTAGTCCCCATCTATGTCTCTTCCCAAATAAGTTAAAGATACCATATTTTAGTGATATATGCATACCAATGTTTACAGTAGCACAATTCATATTTTATTTCCTTCTTTTGCCTGACTGTTTTGGCTATTTTGACTGGGAGTGGTGACAATGGCCATCTTTGTCTTGTTCAAAAGTTTCAGTTTTTCCTTATGCTATGGTATGTGACTGTATGTCCTCCCTAAGTCATTTCAGTCCTGGGGTGGGTTTCTAGAGTTTGATTGATTCATGGTCCAACATTGGTATTACAGGTGTAAGTGCTACATCTGTCTTAGGTGGGTAGCCTGCATAAAGTACAAGGGAGAGAAAGAGGCTTGCTGTCACACTCCTCCCTTGTTTTTTCTGTTTCACTTGTTTTTTCTGTTTCCTCTGACCATTAACTGCGGCCCTCTGCCATGTACCACCCTGCCTTGGAGCCCTCTGAGTATGGACTGAAACCTCCACAAACTGAGCTAAATAAACCTCTCCTTGTTTAACTTTGGGTATTGGGTATTGTATCTCACCAGCAGGAGAAAAGTAACCAACACATCTCACTTATGATGTTTCCCATTGCTTTGTCATAAATTATTTTCACCAAATTAAGATTCTTTTATATCTGTTTTCATCAGTGATTTTTTTAAAAGTCATGAGTGAATGTTTGACTTTAACAAAAGCCTTCTCTATATCTATTGCTATGATCATGAGAGTTTGCCCTTTTGTTTATGTGATATGTTACATTTATTGATTTGTATGCATGGAACTGTTCTTGCATCCCTGGGATGCAATCTAGTTGGTTGTGATGTTAAAACTTTTTGATGATTTGTTACTTTCCATTTGCCCTCAACTTGAGGATTTTTGCCTCTATACTCATCGAAGAGACTGGGCTATAATTCTCATTCTTAGTGTGGCCTCATCTGCTTTTGTAATCAGACCATTGCTAGCATACCTGCATAAGTGTGGAAGTATTTTTACCTTTCAAATTCATTGAAGAGTTTAGGATTCATTGAAGAGTTTTAGGATTTTTACCTTTCAAATTCATTGAAGATTGTGAGTGTTATGTCCTCCCTGAAGTTTTTATAGAATTCAGAAATGAATCCATTAGTCCATGGCTTTTCTTAGCTGGTAGGCTTTTTCTTTTGACTGTCTCAATTGCCTTATATATACTCATGTTAGCTAAATCTTGGAAGTGGCCTAATGTCCAACAACACATGAATGAAAAAAGAAAATTTCCATATGTATAAATGGAACATTATTCTGTCATAATAGGGATATATTCGAGTCATTTGTAAGAAAATGGATGCACCCATAAGTGAAATGAATCATGCGAAACCATGAATATCACATGGTTTCTCTAATATGAGTAACCCAACGTATAAATAAACGGGGAAAATAATAAAAGGATAATAGGAAACAGGGAGATGGAGCTTTTGCATATTGGGAGAGGACCAAGAGTTGGAGGGAGAAAAGAAGGAGTGAGGGTGAGGGGATGCAAGAGTCATTAAGTTGTGCCCCGTGTCTGCATTAGGCACCCACAGTGAATGTATTCACTATGTACCATAATCATTTCCTAATAAAAATTTAGGAAATTATGGGAAGATGATAGAGAATCAAACTCTCAACTTCCATAACAGCAGGACAAGGGAACATAATTAAAATAGAAGATAAATAATAGGAAACAGAGACTTATCAATTGCAAGAAAGAAATGGAGCATAACACAGAAGGAGTATTGTGTACAAGGTGGAAAGAAGTAAAGAATTAAGATATGTTATGTGCATGCTATACCAACTCCCTACAGTCACTGTAAGCATGTACTGCTGACATGTGCTAATAAAGATGGAAATTAGAAAAAGAAAAAAAAAACCCTGCTAAATCAAGAAGTAATAATCCAGCTGGGCCTGGTGGCACACGCCTATAATCCCAGGCCTTGGGAGGATGAGGATCTTTACATGTTTGAGACCAGCCTGGGCTACAAATTGAACTCAATACCAAGCCTGAACTGTATAGGTAGACCCTGCCTTAGACAGGATTAAGAAGTATGGAGGTAAATACTAGGGGGAAAAGAAGACAGATATGATAGTGAAGAGTAGCTGAGCCCTCCTGCTTTTGGACATGACCTCTAGCATTACTGCATCTTAGACTATTATTTAAAAAGGCTTTTACTGTGTAACATCTTTTGATAATAAAGATAAAGGGCAAAGATTTCTGTACGATGAGCAAAAGCTTTTCTTTTTGCTATAAAAAGCCAGGCATTACACAGACTACTTCCACTTCGCTGCAGTCAGGGGCCTGAGCTCTTGCCAATGGAATGTGTATAGAAATCACAGTGGAGCGTTTCTAGGCCAGGAACATAAAAACTTTACAATATAAATTCTCTGTGCTCATTTTCTTCACATGAATTAAGTGTATCAAATGTGAAACTATGTGTTGTAACTGGTGAGCCACAGATTCAGGGAACCCAGGCCACTGAATCAGTGCTCCTTGGGGAGCTCTCATTAATCAGGGATATTCATTTTGTCTGAGGATGAGTAAGAAATAAGTGTTTGAGTCAATAGAAGCTTTGAATTAGTTTGATATGGTAGCAAGAATACCTTAACTGATTTTCTTTCTAGTCTGAATCCTTCCTTCTCTTCCTCCTCCTCCTCCTCCTTCTTCTCCTCCTCTTCCTCCTTCTTCTTTCATTTATGTATTTGGTATAGGGTCTCACTGTGCAGCTCAGTCTTATAGTGATCCTCTTGTTTTCAGCCTTCCCAGCGCTGGGGTTACAGGCATGTGCCACCACGCCTTGACTCCTTCTAAGGCTCAGTGTGCCCCAGGGGCAGGGCCCACATGGCATACAGGACCAGGGATCAACATAGTTGCTGACCTATCTTGCCATCCCTTCTAGTCTGAATCTTGTACAGAATTTATTTTTAATAATTTATTATTGATGAATATTACTAATATTGTTTTGCCAATCTTCACTGGTCACTAAAAGTAAGGGAAATACTCACACTGAATGGTTATATATCTGACCATATTATCATGACAATTATTTTTGTACTGCCACCCCTGAATTTACTAATATGCACAAGCATGCCAGGCCAGTTTCCATTTATCTGTCATAGACATCCATATATCTCTAACATGCCAGTTCCCACCATGCCACTGGAATTCTGCCTAAAATGAAACAGCAACAGAACAGAGGTCAAGGACTTGGAATACTCATATGGAGAAAACCAGGTACAGTTTGATTTAGTATCAATATTTCATGCATTCAGAGAGTGAAGTTTTGGACTACAAGATAACAGCTCATCATTTTTATGCCCTTCCATCTGTGAAAAGCTTTTTCTCAAAGTACAGTGTATGCACAACCTCGAAGCCCTTTATTATAGGCACCATCTTTTGGGGGGAAAAAAGATCTTTTGATGCATAACCAGACTTTGATAATTCAAATCTATGAAATTTTAGGACCAGTCTCATAAACAATACAGATTTTCTGTCTGAAATCTATGGTTGGGGAAAGGCACACAACACAAATCTTTGACATAATGAAACCTTTGCCTCCTGCACATATAAAACAAAAGCTGCATCATATACAATCTGCCAAAGAAGAAACAGTTATGCATTCTTAAGAGATGGCAAAATGGGAGCCACAAGGGTAAAATAAAACTTTAAAAGAAAGTCAAACATATCGTGTATTGAAGTAAAAGATGCAGTGGGGTAGTGAGGTTCTGCTGAAAACAACAATAATACACCAATAATACAGATAGACTTCACTAAACCAAGTCCCATTTTAAATAGTAAAACAGTTAGAGTGAATCAATTTTTTCTTATTTCTAGTAGAATTCCTGGGATAAAGGAAGGCAGAGACAAACTTGAGATCACTCTCCTCCCCCATCTCTGGAACACTTCCATGCCAGACTTTAGGTACCATCAATACAAACGTTGGACTAAGATCTTCAATTACTGTACTTGTCTAAGGTCCTGTTAGATCTTGTTCCCAGTAGGGCATCCCACAATACTTACAGCCTGAAAAACACTGGCACTCACTATGATAGAACCAAGAATCACTTAATTTAAAATGTCTCTTGTGACTCCTAGCACTACAGATGGGACTGCTGCCCTGTTCAGCACGTTTTGCCATCATGTTTTTCCATAGGAAAGGTTTTTTCTATGAAGTCAACATGAATGTTGGCTCTCCACAATTCACAGAGGATCAGCTTTGCAGAAAAGTATCCCTTATTTTTAAGCAATAGCTTAAACTTAACCACACACAATTGCCAAAGGATACATTTGAAACAAATCTTCTTTCCAACAAAGTTCTTTACTTTTCTCACTGTATGATGTCTAAGCTGGTGCAAGGCATTACTCAAGTGAGCCATAGAATGTTCTTTTAAAAAAAACTTTCTCAAGTATATAGACAGAGTTCTGAGATGCTTCTTGAGTTGCCAATTCATTTAGGTTTTTTTTTAACTTTAAATAAAAGAAAAATAAACAATAAAATGTAAAATTTCAAAGCAAGATTGTAGGAGAGCAACAAAAGTTAGTACATTGCATATTGTTATCTTTAAAGTAGTTGCTCATATTACAAGATGTAAGCATGAAATGAAACAATTTAGGCATAACCTTTTCTTTTCAATGAAATAATAGCAATTAGTATAATTATCTTAAATGTCTTATAAAAAGACAGATATGTATGTATGTGTATACATGTACATATACAATACATGTACTTATCCAATTTTCCTTTTACTTTCCTTCTGTTCTCCCCCCATTCCAGTTTATCTTTCCTTTTGAGAATTTTCCTTATGTTTCCCAATATTTATTCAGCATTAAGCAAACATCTATTCTTCTGTAGGCTTTAACTATTATGAAGCTGAAACAGAACAGATAATATTTATTTAGGATCTTGGTTTCTCATCATTGAGCCACAACGCCCACTACCCAATACTTAAAGAAGAGGTTTGTGGCTCACAGCTGTTGGCTCACAGTTGTACTCCTCAGTCAGCAGCTCACAGCATGGCAGAAGGGTTGGTAAAGGAGGCCAGCAAGCAGGAAGAGAAGGGAGGAGCCGGGCTCAGAGATGCATCTGTCTGGGTGATCCTTATGGTGCCCTGCCTCAGGGTCTGGGCCTCAGTTCCTAACAACAATTGAGCTATAGCACCCCTGTGATCTAAACCTCTTTCAAAAGTTCTGCGTTTCAATATGCACTAAGGCCTTTGGAGGCACCTTATTAACATAAACCATAACACTGAGCATGTCATAAAATGACGTGAAATCCAAAATAACCATTTCATCTTCACAGAAACCCAATGGAGTAGGTCCTATTAAGACTGTTTTCCAGATGAAGTTTATAAGGTACTAAATGCCAGAGCCCAGAATCACTCTACTCTGCTATCTGTATTCTTTTTTATGTATTTAGAACAGGGTTTACGGGTCTACAGAGTGTTACTACACAGATTATATTCGTAGTGGTCCTCTTGTTTTCAGCCTCCCAAGTGCTGGGATTACAGGTGCGTGCCACCATTCCCAGTCTCAATCACCATCTCAGCTGATATCTGTATTCTTACTCTTTGCATGATAAATCTCCCATGGTCTCTACTTTGTGATAGTGCTGGTCACGCTAGTGGAGGGGACAGGAGTGCAAGCAAGTCATTTTAATGCCTGAGCAAGGTACACGATATAGAGGTTGTTGTTTGGAAAATCAAGGATCATGTGTTCACCAGCTTTTCCACCGTTGGGACAAAATACTGGACACTAGCAATTTAAAGAAGGAAATGTTTTATTTGGCTCTCAGTTTTTGAGGTTGCAGTCCAGAGTTGGCTTCTCCAAAGGAGAAAGGTCATGGCAGAAAAGCATGGCAGAACAAAGACACTCACCTTCTAGTAGCCGGGAAGCAGAAAACAGGGAAGATCCCCACCCAGAGAGACTCTCTACAAAGGCACATTCCTGATGACCCATCTCATCCAGCTAGGTCCCACTTCCTAAAAGAACACCCAGAACTATAGCACCCTACAACCCCAAACCTCACCAGAGGTGTCTTAATCCCAAATTGACAATTAGCTGGCACAGACAGATATTGAAAGGGACGAAATTATGCTCAATCCCCAGAAGGCATGAGATGGTGCACTAGCAATTAGACTCTCAGTATGGGAATGAGGCAGGTGGCACAAGGAAGCAGAGACAGATGGTTAAGAATTCTAGATGGATAAGCCAGATCCAGAGGTTTATGCCTGTAGTCTCAGTTGTTTGCACACTAAGGTGACAGGACTGGAAGTTTGAGGTCAGCCAGTGCAATTTAGCAAAACCTTGCCTCAAAATAAAGCAAAAAGGATTGGGGATATAGCTTGGTGTCAGAATGACTGGTTGTCATGCATGGATGGCTAGGTTCAATGCCCAGAACTGCAAAAATAAAGCTAAGAGTATAACACAATTGAAGAAAATCCTTAGGCCCCTGCTAGGTGGATTTTTGCTCCAGAAAAAAAGAAAAGCTAATTGTAGTTCAGACAATAAACAGGAGGATGCAAGACTAAGAGGTGGACAGGCAACGATTTTTTGTATTTTGATATTTTGTTTCTGAGGATATATCAGAAGAAGAAGCAAAGATTTATGTTTTGGGTGAGGAAGCCAACATAATAATATATCACGATATTTTCTTTATTAAGGGCCTACTATAAACTGATATATGCAAATTTTTTCAATGATATTGTATTTAATCAAAAATATTTTTGCTGTTATATTGCATTCATGATACCTTTCTGTAGGACATGCCTTCATTTCTTGTGATAATACAATGCGGAAAACATGCCACTGTACAAAGTCACGGGATGAGTCCTAATTATGTTGTGAATAAGAAAAGCAGGGATAGGCAGGCTTTGTAGCCTTCCGAATGACTTCATTGTGGTGTGTACTTTCTTAGATCCTTGGCCTTTAGAAAGTTTTTTACAGGCCCCTTTCACCCTGGTCAACTCTAAGCCATAGTGATTGTATGTTCTGGCCATTGCCACCCACGAACTCTACACACTCTTTTCTTTCTACTTGCTGCTGGGTACTAGAGGTGCTAACCAACCAACCCAACCCGGTCACAGGCGAGGCTACTCACTACCCTGGGAGAGAATGTAGTGAGACTTGGCAGTTACAAGGTGAATAACAGAACTGGCCAGCAGCAATATACCAAGGAAAGCCCAATGCTATTACAAACTAAAAACAAAAAAATGCAGGGGTTTTATTGCAAAAATGTCTCTTTTATGGCAGACAAGAGTTGGAGAAAACCTAACATTTTGCCAGTGTTTCCTGTAATCATTTTGGAAAGGGGCTGTTTAGGGCTGAGCCACAGAACAATTGTACTTCAGGGTTTCTAGTGCTCTCCTCCCACAGAGACTAGGCAAAAAGAAGGCTTGGGGGACAACAGTGAGAGGGTGCAGGCTAATCACTGTCTTGTGACCTGCTACACCCAAGAGAGGCCAAAGGGCTGATGGCTTTTCCCATCTACCAACATGGGCAAGGACTTTTCTTGGCTTGAAAACTTGCCACAGTCTGGGGTGTAGAAAACGGATGGACTGCTGGTGCTGGAAAGTTACCTGAAAACTCCACAGGCCTTAATGCTGGGAGAGAAAATCAGGACTTACTGGATTCTGAGACTGCCAAAACTGGACATAAACCACTCATTCAAAAACACAGGAAATTTTTTCACTCAACTGTTTACTTTCTTTTCTCTTTCATTGGTTTTTGGGAGTTCAGTATTTTATTCTTTAATTATTTTAATTTTTTATCTTCTTATTTTCTTTTTCTCTCTATTTTTTTATGAATTTCCTTTCTTCACTTGTTATTCATTCATTTCTGCTCCTGTTATACTATTAGGTTCCTTTTACTCTTTAATTGGATCCCATATCTAAATTTTCTCTCCTATTTTTCACCTTCCATTGATCAGTCTTTTAAATTATATTTTTCTTATTGTCCAGTTCTCTACCCTCAATAACTTTACTAGAATAACCATTTCTGGACTTATGTGTAAATACATATAATTCTTTATTCCTATTTTTAAAATATATTTTAATTAAAAATTTTTTATCATATTCTGTAGGGACTTAAAGTTCAACATATCAATACTTGATGAAAA
>NDGN011495068.1:1258-20396 GCA_002564285.1 Tympanoctomys barrerae
GAGAGAGAGAGAGAGAGAGAGAGAGAGAGAGAGAGAGAGAGAGAGAGAGAGAGAGAATGCTGACAAAATTTGCTAGACATATCAAGATAAAGTCTAGATCCATATCTCTCACCATGTATTTTTTACATTTTTTATCTAAAGAAAATACAAAATAGTAAAATAACAGCAACAACATTAGAAATGATACCAAACTTCACCAAATAAAATGATAGGCTTTCAAAAAAGTTGCTGTATTTCATGTTTTCTTCAGATTTATCACCATGTCTTAAACTAAAATAAAAATGAATTAAAGATCTAAATGCTAAAACAAAAACACTTAACCTGCTGGAAGATAAAATAGGTAAAACTCTTGAAGTCATGGACATGGGCAAGGCATTTCAACAGAATTCCAATTGCATAAGAAATAGCACCAAGAATCAACAAATGGAATAATATCAAAATAAAAATCTATCCAGCAAAGGAAGTAAGCCTTAAAGTAAAGAGATTGCATACAGAACAACAACAATAACAAAAATTCCAAGTATTCCTCAGAAAATAGACTGTGTACAATATATAGAGAACTAGAGAACTAGAAAAATAAGTTCAATCTACCAAAATAAAAGACCTAATCAAAAATGGGCAACAAACATTTTTCCCTAAAAAAATGGGAAAAACATGTTTTTCATCTGGGGCGATTAGAGAAATGCAAAATAAGACCACATTATGAGTCCATCAAATGCCATAGATGGCTGCCGTTAGAAAATTGAATAATAACTCTGAGGAGACTGTGCGGAGTCAGGGACCTTTCCATATTGTTGGTAGGAATGTAAATTTGCTCAACTACCACTATGGATTCAGTAGAGAGAGTCCTCAAAAAACCTGAAACTAGAAATTCTGGTTGACCAAGCTATTTCCCTTCCAGCTAGGTATCTTCCCAAAAGAAATAAAGTTAACAGGGATACATGCGCATCTGTGTTTCTCGCAATGCAATTCACAATACTTAGATATTGGAAGTGGCCACATAATGTGGTGTTTATATCAACTGACTCTGTCATAAAGAAAGATACACTTGAATAACTTGTAGACAAATAGGCACACCTTGAGACCACAATGTTAAGTGAAATAAATCAGCCCCTCCAGCTTAAATATAGCATGCTATCTTTGTATGAGAAATCCAAAATATAAACAAAGGGTAAAATAATACATGGATAGTAAGAAGTGGGGAGATAGAACTATCTTATCTGGGAAGGAGATCAAAAGAGGGCCAGGGAACTGGGGAGGAGAAAGATTTAGAATAATTAAGCTATGCCCTGGATGTGGACCAATTACCTATACAGATGTAAGCTTTATGAATTAGAAACAAGCACTTATGAAAAAAATAAAACCTGAATGAAAATTGAATAAATTTAGCTATTGGAAGCAGTTTATTTTAAACAGTTAAAACTTTAACAAAGTAACAATTAAGGGGTGACTTTTCTCCAGCGCCATCTGTCACTCCTGTTGTCACTTCCTTTCCCAAGGGCTTAACTTTCCCGGGATCACTTCTCCTCCAGCAGCACATGAAAGGTTGGGCTTCCTCCTCTCCAGGTCTGTGCAGACAAAGTGATATGAGGTCCCCACTGTTCAGTGTCTTTGAGGCCCAGTTCCATGTGGGCAGGGATGGAAGATATCAGAGCCTGTACCAGTTCTTGAACATCCTTCTTCCACTGATAACCTAAGGGTATTACAGTTACCGAAATCTCAGGTTAGAACAACATTTAATGCTTTTGCCCTTAAAATGAAAGAAGAGCTGTTCAAATTTCAGTCAACACAAAAGACTGAAAAAATTGCCCCGCCCCCCAATTCTGTATTCCTCCAATGTCTATGTTTTCAGGCTATATTTGGCTAATTATAACTGGCTCCTAATTTAAATTTCATCTCAACTTTTAAAATGTCATATCTCTACTTTCTTTAATCAAGAAAACAATGCAAATGCTTTTAAGCTAAGCTACATATTAACTTTCTAATTTATTAAAAAATGGCTAATCATTGTTTCCTTATAGAAATGTTGATTTGTGATTTCTCTTTAAAATGTAGCTATACAAGTTAAGGATTTATCTCTGCTCTGCCTGAGTGAAATCATATGGTGACTATCATTTGAATTAATTCCAGAAAGTAAGAACAATAGAGCAATATATTCAGCTGGACAATTGTGTCCCTTTCCTACTGCCCTTCTCCCCAAATACCTCCTTTTCAGCCTTCCATGTCTGAAGTTTTTCTGATCATACTGTTACCACTTACAACACTGGACTCCAGAGATACAAGAAAAGAAAATCTTTCTCAAATTATTTTCAAACTCAATCCATCCTTCAGTAATTACATGTGCAGATAATGGAAAAGAAACCATTAGCACAGAGTGCTTTTAAATCATAATTAATTGCACATGCAAATGCACTGCTAAATTTGGATGCTCAATTAGACAGCTAATTGCTTTGAAAATGGAAGTGTGCCCTTAAATTGAGGACCCTGGCCCTGGCCCACTGGAGTGCATCCTCTTACTTAAACAAGAAAGAGTTTTTGGTGCAGTTGTAGGTAGAAGAAGGAAAAAAAAAAAAGCTACCACCTGCCAAAAGTCAAAGATGTAGCCAATCATCACTGTCATACAATTTACATCTGTAATTCAAACAGACTGTTTTAAACCTAATCATTTGAAGACAAGACACACCAGGGATTCCAGGAGTTTCAATATCCTCAACAGCATTTTTCTTATGAAGGAAATGCTTGTGCTTATACAGCAGTTTACTGTGTATATCCATGGGAGGCATTTGTCTATGGCTCTTTAACTTCTATAATGCTTAATATTTTGGAGTTTGTAGTTAAATCAGAACACTTACATTATTATCAACATTATCACTCAAATATTGTATTTGTGGAGTAAGGATACTGCATTTTAATCCATATTTGCTCATCTCATTACACTTACGTAATAGCCCCCTTGAGGTGAGTAGGAAAAATGCAATTACACATGTGTTGGGACCAGGAAATCACAATTTAGAGAATTTATATTATTTGCTCCATAATGTTGACAGCAGGGAGGGAACTATACTTTCCATGATGAAATTCAATCTTTCATCAAATTAGAGGTAATACTAAAATTACTCTTTTAAAAACTGTTTTTAATCTTTTATTTTATTTACTTGGTATAGGGCCTCACTACACAACTCAGACTCATAGTGATCCTCCTGTCTCTGCCTCCCCAGTGCTGGGATACAGATATGTGCCACTGTCCCCAGGTTCCGGGTTGGCATGGCTCACAGTACCAGGAATCAAACCCGGGTCCTTGTGCTTCGCAGGCAGGCACTTAGACCGCTGAGCTATCTCCCCAGGCCCTAACAATACTCTGTGAAATAAATGTAGCTAAAATTTCTGGTACTGAAGGTTAAATTTGAAAATCATGTAATCATTTTATACATAATAAACCATCTTAAGATCAGAAGAACTGAAGCAATCCTCCCTGACGATGCCAATGTTTTCGTCCTCCTCCTGTCAAATATGTCATCTTACACAACAAAGCCGAATGAAGGTTGAAGTTGGAGTGTAAGTTTCAAATCAGCTGACTTTAAATTAGGTTCAGAAATGGATGGGTGGTGCCCCAGTAGCCCAAGGGTCCTGGCAAGTGGAAGAAGGCGGCAGAAGAGCAGGTGGGAGGAAAACAAGACTACAGAAAGTCACCAACATTGCTGGTTTTGAGAGTGAACAACAAGAGCGATGAGCTGAGGAATGAGCATTACCTCTAGGGGCTGGGAAGGCAAGGAAATCAGTCCATTGGAGCTTCATTCAGCAAGGAGCACAGCTCCTGCTGACACCCTGATTGTAGCTCAATTGTCTGTTCTTTTCAATCCACTTAGCCTGCGATTAGTTATAGCAGCAAGTAGGAAACTAACACAAATTGTGTCCAAAGTGCATGCAGCTAGAAAAGCAATTGCTTGGAGAAAAATTGAGATGTCACCTAAATGTTGTGACTTTATCAGGTGATATCATCACGAGTGGCAATTGTCTTTTATTCCATCTCAGGCCATTAGTTCTCAGAAATCATTTCTGGTCTTTAAGTGAGAATTTGCTAACATTTACTAAAATTCCTGGTCAAAGGAGATTTGTAGGCCCTTGCTTTGCAAAGACAACTGTTCCTATTTTTCACTATACCTAAATAAGACTTGTCAGGCTGTCTGTGAAAGTATACTGCTAGCGGATATAAGCTGCTTTGATGGATGACTAACCCTCTTTTGAGCATCCCTTCAGATATTCCTTAATTTATAATGAAGTTATAGCCTATCATTAATTCAACATATTATGAGTAAAATTGCATTCAGTGTCCCTGCCCTACTGAAAATCACAGCTTAGCAATGGGATGCACTCTGGAGTAAAGTTGTTCACCTTTATGATTGTGTGGTTGTTGGGAGTTATGGTAGGAATTCTAATGAATGTATGTAACTTACTCTTAGGAGATTCCAGTATAAGTTAACAAATGTAATTTGTTAGAGTTGAGGATTATAAGTGAAATAAGGAGGCTTTAGCTAGACTGATCTGTACCATGAAATTAACCAGTGTTTATCTTATACCAACATTGTAGTAAATTTGGCCAGTAATACAATTTCCATTGATTTGGAGATAGATTTTCATATTGTAATAAATTTGAAAATAGTATTCACCACAGATTCAATAGCATCTTATAATCACTTTCAACCAGATGGGTGTGTACATCTTGGCCATAGTTATTCTTATTTGATGTGTGCATTGTTCCCACTATTGCTATTGAAAATTAATGTGTAAGGAAAACTCAAAAAACCTGAACAAAACATAAATAATTTTGTCTTAATGAAGCAACTATTCATTGCTGGGTGAATCACTTTTATTTGGCAAAGCAACAATGAAAGAGTTAAACAAAATTACTAGGGCCTTGGGGGATAGCTCAGCAGTCTAAGTGTCTGCCTGGTAAACACAAGGACCTGGGTTCAGTCCTCAGTACTGCATGCCATGATGGTCCTAGAATACTGGGTGTTCCTTTCTGGCCACCAGAGCCAGGTGTGGTGGCACATACCTGTAATCCCAGTGCTAGGGAGGGTGAGACAGGGGGATCACTATGAGTCTGAGCTGCATAGCAAGACCCTGTGCCAAACAAATAAAATTAAAAAAAATTACTGACAAGAAAATAATGAAGCTATTCTATATGTTCAGTTATGGGATATATGATGGGATTGCCCATTGGATGCCAAGGAGTGTAATCAAAGGCAGTAGAACTGACAATTTCTTCCGTGTAAATGAAAGACATTTCCAGGCTGTGAGTGATGAGTGCAAGTGACATATTCCTTTTCTCTTTCCAGCTCTCCATTACTCACCATGGGGAAAGCCAGTCAGGCAACCCTTGGAGAGAAGGACATGGTGAAAAAAAAAAAAAATGGGACATTCTCTCTTCAGAGAACTTCCAGCGAAGAATTGAAGGATCTGGCCCACAGCCATCGGGCAATCATCTCAGACGTAGAGCCTTGAATTCCAGTCAGAGTCCCGTACAGAACGGCGACCCTGGTGACAGACCTCATGAAAGTCCCAGAATGCAAACCACCTAGCTCAGATAATGGGATCCCCAACTATCACTAAGTATAATATAAAGTTAATCTGTTATTTTAATCAAATACATACATCTTGAGATAATTAATACAGTGTGTAGCTTAACATCTAAGGACAATGTTTGCTTACAGAGTTTTAGAAGGATCAAAAGAAAGCAGGTTGGAAACTATAAAGAATCAATTCAAATGCTAATTGCTATTTCACAGTGGACTGTCAGTACTATTGAAATAGTCACATTGAAAACATTGGGGACTTTCCCATTAATTTCTGGAGAAAGAGGGAATTAATTGCAGAACAATTCCAGGCATAGTAGGAACTTCCTGGTATCCCCTTGAGGCAAGAATCTTAAGAATTGCAGTTATTGTGGATGTGACTGCACAGACAGGGTGTGCCGCAGTGGAAGGATACCTGCTCACTCTACACCTCTGGAACTGGAACTGTGCAGCCATTTTCCCTGTCCACTTGCCACACTTCAAGTAATCCGAGTGCTCTTAGGTTTCTCTCTAATTCTACATAATCCACTGAGTACTGTATCACCAATCCTCAAAGTTTTGAGATTTGATGGGATCATTCACATAATTTACAAAAGCTGTTGTATTCATGGTTATGGTTTATTGCAGTCTATATGCAAATATGGATTAAAATCAGAAAACAGAAAGTATCTGAGGCCTCGTTCAGAAGACATCAGGCAGTTCTCCTCCAGTAGAGTTATCTAGAGAGCACCTTCTTCTCTCAGTGAGGATGCGTGATAAGGGCAGCATATGCTCCTCTGAGCCTTGGATTCCACAGTTTTAAGGGTCCTTCCATGGAAGCACCTATGAGTCTGGGATCAGTTACAGTCTCCAGCTGCTCCAGAGGTCAAACTGGCAAGACCTCCACCACAAATCCCATTGTTAGTTTTAACTCTTTGGTGTGGTTTGTGTCTCCTGGTACACTTACTGGGCAATAGCTCCCTTGGAATTTGAATGTATCTATGAAGAGATAGAAAAGGATGGTCCTTTCTTTGACATATCCAGAGTTAGAAGTCTCCAAGCCTGCTGGGTTAACCTTTTGCTTCACAGTTACTCTTCCAGAGATGTAGAGGTAGCATTTATTCCTTGAACTAGGGTACATCCTGGTAGGTCCAGCCCATGTGGAACCCGGCTGAGTCACCATGGCATCTCCACAAAATGGCGATGAGCCCAGATCAACTACGTTATCTTCCCAGCACTCCCTGCATCCCTTCCACAGCATGCCAAGATGATCTCCAATGAGCCATCACAACGTCATCACTTCACCTCTTATGGTCCTGCCCCTTTGGAGAACTATAAATGTTACTGCTCTTCAGTGTCTGCGCCTGAGGATTCTCTCGGATCTTTTTCTCCGGTCCTCCAAGACCACAATAGAAGCCTCTTTTTTCTTTCCTGTTGCTTTGCTATGTTGCCGCCACCATCGGTGTTGTTTAGTACGGACACATCCTCCTTACGAGTCAAGTCCACAGTACCTGGAATTCTTGGGACTTATGCCTCTAGGGGCTACCTGGCAGTTCCTGCTGTGCAGTGGAATTGATCTGCAGTGGATTCTTATTTTTCTCCAGACATTAATGGGAAAGTCCCCAATGTTTTAAACATGACTGTCTCAGTAGTACCAATAGTCCTGAGCTTGTGAGCTTGCCTCAGTTCACCGACAGACAGGAGGGAGAGTGCTTTATGAGGAGGCTGTAGGCATCAATGTCAGAGATTGACATGGCATGCTCATCTCTTCTTCCCCTGAATAGTTTTAAAAATTCCTGTCCTTCTCAGGACATTCCTCAGTACACTGGAAACACAAATCCATCATGCTTTCACACACATAATAGTCTTAATTTAAGTTTACACACAAGGTTAGAAATTTTTAAAATAAACCTTTGCTGAAAACACATTGGACTTGATGGGTTGTGTGAGGCTAGACAAAGCTTAAGAGTGGGTAGATGAATGCTTTTACTATTACTGATAGAAACTCGGGAAATCATTGCAGATTTTGGAATTGTCGATTGGTGGGATTAAGACTAATCTGTGAATGGAACATGTATAGAATGAATTCGAAGTGAGAGAAAGTGAGTGGACAGTTAGAGTACTGTAGCCTGACCAATGTGCAAAAGAGGAAGAAAGTGGGAAGAGATTTGAGGTAAGGAAGACATGGAAGATAGGGTATCTAATATCACTGTTAAGGTATGAGGTCTGATTTTTGACAACTCTAGCTTAGAAAGTCCCAAAGGGAGCTCAGATATTCCAATCATATTCAATCCTATGTGACAAATATAAGAAGTAGATATTTCTAACAATTGGACATCAGTCTTCAAGTAAAGGGAAATGTCCCCATTTTTCTTCTTTTCAACCTAAATTATTCCTTTAAATGTAATCTCTTGGGAGGCCTGCCCATTAGCACAGTTGTTTAAGTGACTGCTTAAACAGAGCAGTCAGGGTCAGGTTGCTGTGGTTCAATCCCCAGATACTCAAGCCATACTAGAAATGCCCTGAAGGCATCCTGAGCCACTAAAAAAAAAATGTAAACTTTTCACATGTTTCATTTGCTTTCAACCTGTCTTACTACATTTCCCGAAGGCTATTTCTAATACTGTCTTTATCTTTCCATTTGTTCTTGTTTTCAACATTCTTTTTTTTTTCTGCCCTGGCTCTTCTCAACAAAACTCTCTTCTCTTTCCCACTCTATATGTTTACTGCAAGCCCCTCCACATGAACTCCCTCTCAGAGCTCTCATCCCCAGGTGTTTATTTGTTGTGATAACAAATTCATGTACCTGACACACAGGAGAATCTCATTACATATGAGTAAATAAGAATTTCAGCTTACCCCAAACTATAGAGGAACATAGCCTTATGTCTTGCAATGATCATCGTTGTGTTTGAAGTTGTTTATTTCCTCTGTCTCCACTGAGTGACCTCTCCAGCCTTTGAGGTGGTCTCCATGGAAGATTTTATTAGCATGAGGAAACTGGCTTGTGCCAGAAGGCCCTACATTGTCTCACATAAAATTTATTTATAGAGGTGAATCCTTCTAACCTTTTGAATTTCTGTTCCAGAAGCACACAGATTTTACATCACATGTGTCAGCTGTTAGCCACAAAAAAGGAAAAAAAATATTTTTCAGCTTCACAAAGCACACAAGCCTATCCCCATAAACCAGGGTTACACAACGATGTGGGAAAAGATGAAGCAGAGATGATGGATGCAGACCAGAAAGAGCCTTAATGAAAGTCACAGGCAGCTGCCTGGCTGCAGGCCTGTGGGATAGACAGACTGTGTCCCTACAAGCTCAGTGCCCTTGGTGTCTCCATCTACCACTCCTTCCCCAGAGTCCCCACAGTCCAGGGAGAAGGTGAATCACTTACACTGTTTTGGTTCCAATCATTTGAGGCAACTATGATGGTCAAATTTTCATACATTTAAACAAAATGCCAGAGAAAAACAATTTAACAAATGAGAGATTCATTTTGTGTTCTTATCCTGAGATTTCAGTCCAGGCTCGGCTGGCTGCAAGGCAGGAATATCATCATAGCAGAAGGGCATCGTGGAGGACAGCTGCTTACTTTGTGGCCACTGGGAAGTGGAGCACAGGAGAAAAACACAGAGAGGAAGCACTCAGGCACCATAGTCCCCAAGACCTTGCCCTCATGACCCACCTAGGCAAACTCAGAAATATGCTTTACTAATCTCTCAAGCCAATCAAGAGTAACTGTCAGCACAGGATAAGCATACTCTAATATTCATCTTATCTTAGCAGAATGCAACGCTAAGAAAAAAGTAGTACTTGTTCCAAAGAGGAAAGCTCTGGGTACTTGAAGAAAAAAAAATTAGGGAGCTTGAATTCAGTACACTGAACATAGGCACTGGTATGTTTGAGAAAGAATCTGTTTATAACTATCACCATAGAATAGCTATTAAAATAACTTCTTTGGGCCGGGGAAATAGCTCAGTAGAATAAGCACTTGCCTGGGAAGCTCAAGGACCTGAGTTCAATCCCTAGTAATGCAAAAAATAAAATACAATGAAATAAAATAGCTTTTTTTACTTTGAAAAGTATCCTTAAGCTAGACTATTTTATAGCTCATCTGGTTATACTCAAAGACTTGTAAAGCAGAGAGGCAAGGAGCCAGAAAAAAGCAGGGATATGTGATCTAAAAGACTCTTGAGTGTCCCCGCAAGGGCAATGGTCACCATGATCAATACTTCAGCAAGAACAAGAATGTTGACTAAAAATATTATTAAGTGGAATAATCAGACAGTCATTGGTGAGTTCCAGAGGGAAGTTTCTGTGTATTTTTGAAGCATACTTTGCCATTTCAATGGGAAGATAAGCCAGCCTGAAGTTCTGTATTGACCTACACTTTAGAAATTTATTTCTTAATTAAATGAAGGAAGGAAAGAAAAATGAGGGGGATGTAAGAGTGGACTGAGCCTAGAAGAAAGAGAAAAGGGAGCTAGGAGTGCATCTGCAGTTTAAATACTTTGGGAGGCTAAAGCAGGAGAATCACAACTGCAAGCTCACACCACACAGTTTAGTGATTTAGCAAGGCTGGTGATGTAGCTCAGCGTCACAACCTGAGTTTAGTCCTTTAAAAAAAAAAAGGGAAAAGACAGAATAGAAAAAAATGAGCCCTTCTGGTTTTCTTCAAGTACTTCATGAGCCCTGGACTATAGCACAGATAGAGTCACATCCAAGAAACAGAAGTCAAGAATTCTTTTCACAAAGATATAGATCTAACAGGGGAATATACTCCACTTTTCTCAAGATACATGTTTTATAAGAAAATATAAAAAGTAAAAGCCTGATGAATAAACAGGCCAATAATTTGAAGTCCAGGCTTATATATGCCTAGGGCAGTAAGACCCTCAAGAACCCCAAAGACATTAAGCCCAGGACCCCGACTTGCCTAAAGACCCAACAACTCGGGAGGCATGCTCATGCTTGCACTGTGAAGGGTCTGCCTGAGTTCCAGGGGGTTCTGCCTGTACCACGACTCAAACAAAGTCTGGGCCCAGACTTAGCCTGCAGCTCCAGCTCCAGTTCCAACTTCAGAAATGTCCAGGGCCCCCAAAAGTTTCCATACTAAAGTACAAGTAATAACAGAAATATGTTTCACATTTATTTGTCAGATACCATTGAAGTGTTTTATATTCAGACTATAGTTTATTTCCTTGTAATAAACTTACAAAGTAGGGATGATTGTTATCCTTCTTTTATAGATGAGGAATCTGAAGCACAAAGTGGTTTTTTTGAAGCTAATATAGCTACGATAAAGTAGAGCTGGGATTTGTATGCAAAGCTTAATCTTCCTAACCATTGGTGTAGATATAACTTGTTCTGTAATAAAACATGAGCTCTTCAATTACTATTTTAAAAAGAATTCAACAAATGTGTATTGATTATATAGGATGATGAGTGACAATTCTGAATGAGAAGAGAATGGTGGGAAGCTCTGTGTTAAATGCAAATATACTGTGTGGACATATGTGTGTATTATTGTCTGTGCAAATACTTCAAATGGAAGAAACTGGGATATTCCCTGAGAAGACAGATAGTGGCTAGATAAAAGAGGCCAAAGGTAGCAGGAAACTCACTTTTTCTGTATGCTTCTGTGACTTCTAGGATTTTTGCCATGTGTTCCTATGACTTGCTCATATTATTTTTTTGTATGGAACTGGGGATTGAACTCAGACCCTTGCACTTGCCAGGGAAGCACTTATTCTACTAGGCCATTCCCCCAGCCCCTCATATTAAGTTAAAAAAATAAGGAAACAAATATATAAAAGTAAAACCATGGTACCTCCGTTTGTGAACTTAATTCTTTTCATGATTCTCATTGTAAACCGAATTGGATGAGAAATGAATCAAATTCGGTGGTTAGGTTCAGTGTCGGCCTTACGGGAAAAATTGCTTTAGTTGTCTTCCAATTTGGTTTGCAAACAGAAACAGGAAAAGAAGTAAGTTCTGAACCTAAGCACTACTGTAAAATGTAAATAGGAATTGACAAAATCTGAGCTTAAAATAAGTAAAAAGGCTTAGATGTTTATGTTTAGGAATTGAGCATGATGGGCTTAAGAATACTTTGGTACAGCACAAGGCTTCCAAATATCAATTTTTTAAAATGCTAGTTAAAAACATGGTTTGAGATCTATCCTTGTAATATATTTTAAGTGTACAACATAGTATTGCCAACTATATGCACATTTCTGCACAACAAAACTCTACAGTTTATTCAATTTGCCTGGCTTAAGCTTTCAACCCACTTCTATTGATCAGTTCAAACTTCCAGAAGAAGATACATTAGAGTTGATAATTTAAACAAAAATAATTTATTTCCACATTTCTTGGGGTTGGAAGTCTAGTATCCGGGTGTAAGCATACACGAGTCCTGGGAAGGCTTTCCTTCTTGGCCTGTAGGCGACTTCCACCTTTCCATGTGCTCATATAAACTCTTCTTCTGTGTCCCAGGAAAGAGAGTATTAGCTCATCTGTGCTTCTTCTGATAAAGAGAGTAAAGCCATCAGATTCAGGCTGTGCTCTTATATTACGGTTTAGATCTAGAATGTTCTACAAGGCTATTTTACACTCAGAGATGAGGCTATCGAAAGGTGACAGCTGTGCTCCCCAGTGGATTCATCCTCTAATTCCTCAGGGGTCCTCAGTTCAGCAGCTGAATGTGCTGTTAGCAGTTGGGGGCTAGGTAGAGGGGGACACTGAGCAGTGGGACCTGAAAGGGTGCATCTCCCCACAAGCCCCTCTTTTTCTCTCTGCTTACTACCAAGACATATTGCGCTAGATCCTTCTACCGTGATGTTTCTGGATTTGAGCCTGTGCACTATGAGTAAAGCCACTGAGATCCTGGGAGCCAGAACACACCTCTTTGCCTTGAAATTAAGAGTATTGGATATTTTATACCAATGACAAGAAAAAGTGACTGAGAGAGCTTTTGATACAGTGAAAGAGGCCATTACTGTGACTGTGCCTGACTATGTCCAAAAGTGCTTAGAAGTTGCTCACAGGAAGAGTTTGGAAAGATTTGGGGATGCCAGCAAGGGAAGCACTACAACGCTGTAAACCCAGTTTGCTGGGAGAGTCTTTCACTGGGGTGCTCACAGAAATGCAGCTGGGGAAAGTCAGGTTCACAGCATTTTATCTGAGTGCAGGGCTTTGTTGGCAGTTGGATTTGATGCCTTCTGTGCTATTTTCTGGAAGAAAATTGTGCATTTTATCCATATCCTGAGACTGTGGAAAACCGAGAATAAAGGCAGTAGACTAATTAAACTGGCAGAGGAAATTTCAAGGAAGTCTATTGTCTTACTTACCTTTCTCTTGTTCCTGGGACAAAATACCTGACAACCAAAATCAAAGAAGGAAAGGTTTATTTATCTCACAATTAGTAGAAGTTTCAGTCCATATTGGGCTGGTTCTGAGGCAGACTGGCCCATGGCAGAGAGCAGCAGTTCATAGCTGTGGAAAACAGCAAAGAGCAAAGGGAGGGGCAGTGGCTGCAGCTGCTATCAAGCTTCTCTCCCCTCCTTACATTGTAATGCAGGCCATCTGGCCCGGGGCAGACGTAGCACTCACACCCATAATCCCAGCCTTGGATCAAGAATTAATCACAAACTCTAGAAACTGCCCTATGACTGCATGAGGCTTTGGGGGGACAACTAGACAACCCATTTTTTAAAAGTTTTCAGTTTTACCAGAAAAGAAGTTGCCTGTAAAATTGGAGCAAATAGAGCATGGCTGCTGGAAAAAAAAAAGTATTGAAAGGAATCCAACTACTTTACATCAGCTCAATAGGAAATATATCTGGAAGACACCTCAGGAATCAGCAAGACTACCCTTCAGTAGCTCAAGTGTGTAAGAGCAAAGATACAATCTTTTGAAAGACTGATCTGAGAAGAAGATACCAAAGCTGTCTGCTTTAGAGGGACCACATAAGGAACTAATTTACAAAAATTCAGTTTTCAGTGGTCAGCCATGGTAGGCAGAGGCTATATCTGTGATCCAAGGGGGCCATGCCACTGTTCTGGATGTTGGCAGAACTTAGCATTATCCATGAGATACTGGATTTAAGAGCAGGCAGAATATAAGAGTTGTGAGAACAAGTGTGCTTCCCACACTTCTGAAGAAGACCTAGATGGCAAGCAGTGTGGCTCTAAGAAAGCAATGCATGAAACCAAGAAAGTGAAGCAGAAGGTGCAGTGGGGATCCCAGGCATTTGGAAAAGCCAGGAGTGTGGAACATCTGAGAAAAGCTGCAGGCAGTGAGCAAAACTATCACAAGAGAGAAGCCATAAGAACTGCAACTACCAGTGCCATAGGAGCAAGACTATGAAAACATCTTTGGAGTTTCTATCTCATCACACCTTGTCCTGGCTGATGACATGTAACTACGGGAGCTGGTGTTCGCCTTGATGGGTTTTTGGTCTTGCTTTTGTTTGATTTCCTGCCCTTCCCTTTTGAAATGGAAATGTTTGTGTCTTTGTATGTTGGAAATGTTGAACTTTCTTTTAGATTTTTGCAGAATCTTGCAGTATTCCCTGAATTTCAGAGAAAACTGAATTCAGACCTTTCAGCAATACTGAAACTGTTGAAACCTTGGCAACTCTAAAAGATGAACTAGATGCTTTTCCTATAATAAAATGGACACGAGGCTTTTGGAAGGCCAGGGCAGAATATTATGGTTTAGGTCTAGAATATTTGCCAAAGCTTTCATGGGCTCAGCCTAGAGGCTTTGGGAATGTGGTTGGATCAGAGCTGCACTACAATTATCAGTGGATTTAACCACTAATTGTTTCAGCAGCTGGGAGTGCTATTAGGCCCTGGGGCTGGCTAGATGCATGTCGCTGAAGGGTGTGACCTGGAAGCATAAGGCTCCCTCCTGAGCTGTTCCCTTCTCTCTTCTTCCTGCTCACCTTAACTTAAGCAACTTTCTTCTTCTAGTCCCTTCCATCATGTATTTTTTATGTTTGAACTTGACATCCATGTACTGTACTCACTGAACAGATGAGTTAAGATAAAAATCCCCTTCTTTAGGTTGTAAGTATGAGGTATTTTGGCCTAGAAGCAGGAAAAGTTACTAAGATACTGTATAACTGCATGCAACTTTTACCACTTCTTTAAAGGCTGTTTCCGCAACACGTTCACATGATAGTGGATGGTTAGTGCTCCAACATATAAATTTTGGAGAAACACAATTCAGTCACTGCATAGGCCCTTTGGGACAATGTGGATCATGAAATTCACTCAAAATTAAAGATGTTGAAAGATCAGTTCTTAGGCTGTGTTCTATCTCATGATTTAAAATGAGAGCCCAGGGGCTGAAAGATATGTAACAAAAAGCTTCCTCCCAAAGAAAATATGGGGAATCCAGCCTCTTTTTATCTGCTTCTTTGACTCCTACATTCTATGATGTAAAGAGATCCTTGCTATACATGCTTCCAACATGATAGTGGTGGCCACAGGCCCAAAGCAAGAGGGCCATGCAAGACCTCTGAAACTGTGAGTCACGTCATCCTTTTCTCTTTTACATCGATTCTGTCAGATATCTTGTCATAGTGGTGGAAAACTTTCCCTCCTCTCAGACTTTGACAGTTTTCTTTCTTTATCCTGATTCTGTGATTTTGATTAGTATATATGCTTCCTAGAAGTGGAATTATGGAGTTTCAGTCCTGCAACTATATTTTTTTTCACTTAGCATGCTGTCCTCAAATTTTATCTGTGTTTACATGCACCATAAAATGAATCAATTTCTTTCCTTTAAGATTGCATATACAGTAAATTTTATGTGTTCCACTTGTAATGGATGCTGAAATTGTTTCCACGTTTTGGCTGTTGAGAATAACTTTGCAAAGAACAAAGAAATGCAAATATTTATGTAAACTCCTATTTAGTTATTTTGGATATATATCATGACAGATTACTGGATCATATGTAGTTATATTTTTAATTTTTTGAGGAATCTCCACAAAATCTCTCTTATTTTCCACAGAGACTGCACCATTTTACATTTCTATTAATAGTGTTTGAGGGTTACAATTTCTTCATATACTCAGTGACAACTGACCTCTTCCTTTTCTGTTTAGGAGCAGCTGAACCTGGAAATTGATCACTCACGTGAGTGGGGAGGCAAGGCCAGTCTGAGAACAAAGAGAAGCTGAGGTAAGCCACATGTTCAAGCTTCTTTGGCCCAGAGAAAACCAAGCCCTTGAGACAATCCAAGATATCAGTTGGTAGGCAAAGCTGTGTCATGTGACACTAACTTTGTCAAAGGTAAAAATTAATGTCCCTACAGTGGTTGAGCAGTTTTTTTCCCTCCTATCTGGAGTAAGAGGTCTCCATCTGACCTGAACTTTTGTCCCTTATCTTTATTTTTCCTGTCTTCTCTCTGCCCCCTCTCCCCAAGAATTTCACAAGCTGTAAGGGACATAGCAAGCTTCTTCTTTTTTTTTTAAATGGTGGTTATTCTATTTTGTATGAAATGACATCTCTCTGTAGTTTTGACTTACGTTTCTTTGATGACTGATGATATTGAACATCAGTTTATATTTCATTTGGTTATTTGTGTCTTTTCTGGAGAAATGTTCATTAAAGTGCTTTATCATTTTTTTTAATAAAAAGTGTTTGTTTATTTATTTGTTTATTTATTTATTGTGACAGGAATTGAACTCAGGACTTTGCACTTGCCAGGCAGGCACTTTAGCAACTGAACTATATCACCGGCTTTTTTATATTTAATTGTAGAGATTCTTTGTATATTATAAACATTAATCTCCTATTAGAGGGGATTAATCTCCTATTAGAGGCTGTGATTTACATTTGTGTCATTTTGAAGGTTGCCTTTTTGCCATTGCAACTTTTTGTTATAGGGTTTCTGTTTAACATAGACCCACTTGTCTATTTTTGGTTTTATTTTTTCAGCTTTTACTAGTATGCCCAACAAGTCCAAGATAAATGTTATGAGGGTTTCTCTCTATGCTTCTTTCAAGACTCTTCATAGTGTAAGGTCTTACGTTTATTTATTTA
This sequence comes from Tympanoctomys barrerae, assembly GCA_002564285.1. NCBI lineage: Eukaryota > Metazoa > Chordata > Mammalia > Rodentia > Octodontidae > Tympanoctomys > Tympanoctomys barrerae. Next base: position 17,877 of record NDGN011495068.1, read on the forward strand.
TTTGGTGCTGGGAATTGAACATGGGACCTCACACTTGCCCGGTAGGTGCTGTGCCACAGTACTATATTTTCAGCTCAGGTCTGACATTTAAAGCTTTAATCCATTTTGAGATGATTTTTGTACATAATGTGAGGTAAAGCTCCAATTTCAGTCTCTGCACAAGAATATCCACTTTCCCATCCCATTTGTTGAAGAGAGTGCCCTTTTCCATAATATAGTCTTGGCATGTTTCTAAATAATAATAGGACTATGTGTGCCTGGATTTATATCTGAGCTCTCTTTCTGTTTCTTTCAGTCTATACACCTTTCTTTTATTTATTAGTACATGCTCACTGTACATTAAGTTTATGTTCACCATGGGGAGTAGGTATGTGTACATAACAACTCATTGCTTTCTTTTCAAATCCGTCTCCCTCCCTCTGCCTCTATATAACCTTTCTTCATTTTATTATTACTGTTATTATTGTGATTAGCTCATATATATGACACATATTTTCATTCATCATGGTTACTATATTCTTATACAAGGCATTTCTCCATTCTCCTTACTTCCCCTTCGCTTTTCTTTCTCATCATAGTCTCTTGGAACTTTTCCCACGTGCAAAAAGATCGAGTCCCTTGTTTCCTTCTAACTAGCCTTTATTTTTCTCTTTGTTTGTTCTTTGCTTTATAGAAATGAGAGATACTGTATGGTATTTAAGCTTGTGTACCAGATTTATTTCAGTCAACATTATATTTTCCAGGCCTCTTGCTTTGCTTTTCCATATTCCTGTTTGTATGTACATATAAATATTTTTACTTACAGGATTGTTTTAGTTAGATTCTGTCTTTTGACTGCTTTTCACTGTTTTTTTTTTCTTCCTTAAAGATACTATTCACCTCCAGGGGTACTTAATTTAAATGGTTTGGGCCTTGTACTGTGCTGTGAGGAGTTAATTACTATGGATTATAGCAACATCTACAATTTGACAGTATATCGCTTTTATGTTATACTCAGCATTTACACATGTACCCTTAATCCATACCATTTATAATCTATGCTATGCTGTTACTAGTAGCTAAGGTACTGAAGGAAGAGAAAGAGAAGGATAGACAGGAAAAAGAGTCAGTAGGGAGAGAGAGAGAGAGAGAGAGAGAGAGAGAGAGAGAGAGAGAGAGAGAGAAGAAATGCTAATAGGCAAAATCTGGGGAAGAGATCAGGGTCAAGTTCTGTTGGAAATATTTTATATTTAGATGTAGCGCTAGTGTTGAGAGTTTGGAGAAGATATGTATAAGGCATGGGATGCAGTAGAGGGAAATGCAATCTGGGAATGGAGCTAGCTCCAAAGTTGCCTGCTGCTATAATTATGCCCTGGTAAGGTGGTGAAGAAGCAAGAGGAGACAAGGGGCTAGGTATGGTGGGGAAGAGCGAAAAGAATAAGACAGAGGTGCTGCAAGATTAATATGAGAAGAAAGAGGCATGAGTGAAAAAGAGCAGACTGTAAGAAAAAATATTTGAATAGGAATTTAAAAAGTGAAAGAAACATAAAACAACAAAATAATATTGCTTCAGATGCTAAAATATGGAGAAAAAGATTGCAAAAGGAGAAGAGCAATAAAAAGTAAGTACTAAATCAGTGCAAAATGGAAACAAAAAAAAGCAAAGTGACAACAAAATTCAGAGGAGACCCAGTTGAGATGCTCCAACAGGGGCTCATACATGAAATTCCTATGTGTCTGCTGTGGTATATAGTTCATGTGTCCACATGGTCCCTTCTTGTCTTAGCTGCTGCCTGCTTTGCATGCAGCCATGTGCATTTCCCTGCTTTTCAATTCATGCCCTTCAGCCAGCAGGCAGAATCTGACGCTGATCCAGTCTTGCCGTAGTGGCCCTTTCCCCTGTACGAAGTTGGAGAAGACTTGACAAGCATGGGGACAAACTGAGACTCAGGTGGACTCAGGACATCAGGTGCAGACACAGCAGCCCCAAACTGTCATGGGCATCAGGTGGAGACTTCAGTGGGTACAGGGAGTGTTTGGGGCACTGGGTGGAGACTCAAGCTGACCTAGGGTACCAAGCAGAGACTCAGGAGCTTCTTGTGTTCTGAGAAATTTCAGAATATTTTCATGCCTTATCTCATGAAGAGGAACAGCTCAGCCTGAGAGTAAACCATTGTATCCTAACAATGAGACAGCTCTGGAGAGTGATCAAGGAAATAGGGCATTATCCACGGATTCTTCTGGAAAGATGGGAAACAGTGGTACTGTAGTGATGATTTGTAGTACATGTTTTCTTTGAAATGTTGCTTTGGATCTTATGATTCTATCTTAAATTTGCTGCCAAATTCTTTGAAGAAAAATGACATAAATATAAACATTGTTGACTGCCTTATTCTGGCTTTTGAACAAAGAGGCTCACAGTAGTGATAAGGCTGTTTCGTAGTTAAAGAGAGATACTGTAAGTTAAAGGAAGCAGCGTGACCAACAAGGAATAGTAAGTGAAAGCAAAGGTTATCTTTTTTTTTTTTTTTTTTTTTTTTT
>NDGN011495068.1:20449-40962 GCA_002564285.1 Tympanoctomys barrerae
AAAAAAAAAGTGATTAAGGGCAAGTAATTTTTTAAAAATCCTTTTCAGGAAAATAACATCCTTTTCAGAAGCATAGACGTTTCAGAGAGCTCAGGGCACATGACCTTGGAACAGATTTAAGAGTGAAAGGGTAAACTGGCATAGGAAACTTAAAGGGGTTATGGGAATAAGAAGACCAAAACAGAACAACCTGCAGAGGCAGGCTTTACAGGGCCACCAAATAAGGATCATAGAATGACAGAGGTTATGTAACTGGCCTGACAAAATTGACCTTTAAAAGTTACATTTTCTTTTCTTTTTAAGATAAATGACTTCTCCAAACTTCCTGCTACCAAGCACGACAACCCTCTTCTCCACAGCACAGATAACATGACCCTGAATATGCCCGTATCACACTAGGAGGTTGGAGCTCAATTTCTTCTGAACCGGGAGCAGGGGGGTGGGGGGGAGACACTCAGCTGAAGCTGGCTGACTGTAGTAAACAAGGCTCCAGAAAGAGACGCGCTGTGCCGTCTCCGGGCGTCACTGCTCCCCTCCATTCCTTGCTGTAAGACGCACACACGGTGAACACGGCGATCTGAGGCAAAAGCTGCCCCCTGTGTCCTAAAAGCGCATGCTGAATAAATCTTTTTTTCCTTTTCACCTAAACAAGTGCCTCTGTGCACTTTGTCAGTGGCAGGCAAGTGGACCTAAGCGACCAGCAGGAACCACGTGAGATCAGAAGGAGGCACAAAGGGAGGTTTGCCAAGTGGAAATGTGTCATTTTAGGTATAAGTATTGTTTCGCTTATACCAAGCTACGCACTTGAAACATTGTGGCTCAAATGTCTATAATCCAGGTGGTAGTTTCTTGGGATTTAGGACTTTCTCGGATTTGGGTAATGATTATGAAGCAGGTTTACAGAAACAAGTATTTTACATCAGAAATACAAGTAACATGTATTGTTGTCCTGTCTCTGTTTCTGGATAAAAAGAAGACCTCACACAGCCTTCTTGGGTACTGCTGACCCTGACCTCGCCACCGTAACATCGAAGCTGCTCCATCCCAGTAACTTCCAGTGCCGTAAAGCCGGCTTAGAGAAGAGAACTTCCTGTTTCCGCCAGCCGAGGCTTTCAGACCTCATAGCGTAATAACAAGACCCTTGGTAAAATGTTATTAGTAGAGGGAATGCATGACGGTTCGTCTTGTCAATGTGATTGGATTAAGGTGAGGATTGCACCACGGCCCCTGATTTCAGCAATGGTTTAACCCATTGATGAGTTCACACCTGAATAGGCTATTAGGAGATGGACCCTCCTGGGAGAATTAAGTCGCGAGGGCTGTGTCTACAACAGGTTCACCTTTCCTCTGCTTCCTGATTGCCATACAAAAGCAGCTTTCTTCCCAAACTTCCTTTGGGAAGAGAAGTGGACTCTCTAGCATTTTATGCCTTGTCTTTGATTTCTATTTGTGTCATTGTTACCACTGAATATTTTTGTGCCTACGATCCTTTTCTGTATATTTGATAATTTCTTTAAAATCATATTTCTAATATGGGTTCTTATGCTTAAAACACACAAATAACAGTTATTTTTGTTCTTGTTAGATGCTTTGCTAAACAAGTTATGTACATTGTGAAAGCTCACAATCCTAATGTTGAGCTTGACATTTTAACCCCACCTGCGGGGCGGGTCATCTCTGCTTTAGAGAGGTGGAATAGTCTACTGTTGTTCACACACCTGGCAGACGATTAATCTGGATGCAAGCCCATGAGCACCAGAAATGAGAAGCTAAATCTCTGCGCAAATCACAGTCTCCACATTAAGACGGACAGTTTACTGTTGAGATTTATAGGTTCACAGTTTCGCAAAAGGAAGAAATTACTTCTTTGTCCCTAGTGCCCTTCTGCTCTGCATAGGAAATGCTGTGGACTACTCCCCTAGCAACAAGTGAATAATATGAAAACAGTCAATTTCCCACTCATTCCTTTTAACTATGAAAAGATTACACGTAATGTCAACAATTGAAACAGACACTTTAGGCATGAAGTCTTTAATCACTGGTTTAGTAGATGACAGCCTAAGTCACACTGAAGCTTTAAAGATTGTATCGTAGACATACATATTTCACCTACTCCCTCTTTAAGTATTTGTCTCTAGAAGATATTTTATTTCGAGTATTAAATTTCTGCTAATATAGGGCAATAGATAATAGCTGCTGATTGCAACAATGAATCTTAACATGCTTATTAGTTAACTTGCCATGATGAAAATTAATAAAACTGTCCAATGATGTTAATATTGATGGCACAATTGGGGCAAGGGAACCACTTGTCCTCGACTATGGGCCCATGACCACAACCCTCCTGTGTCCTAATAGAGGCTGGAATGGGAATACCAAAGATCCATGAAATTCCTAAATTCCAGGCCGTAGCATGAGTGTGAGATCGGTAGGCATGCCCTGTGTCTGCTCCCTCACTCAGAACTTGCCAAGGGTTTCTGCACAGTGATTGCATAGCCTGCATCTGATTATTATCCAGTGGTTATAATCCATAACCATTATCTGATTATTAATGGCCAGAAAGGGCCACGTGCGGATGTGACTGGGGTGAGAAAAACGTGTTCCAGCTGGGCTACACATTTTCAAATCCAAAGGCCCAGCTTTCTTCCGTCTACTCTCATGCCCCACGCCATGTTTTCTCCCTGCTCCTGCCATTTTTTCCTTTCCTGCTGGCACAAACTCATGAGCTCGTAGGCCTTTAAAGTTCATTAGGCTTTGCTGCGTTTTTTTTTATAGTGTTGTATGCAACATGCAGGGCTTGGCTCCAAATGCATAAGAACATAGATGCTACCTCTTAGAGACCGGTCAACCATTGTGGCCTCAAAAGTTATTCACGTACACTCATATGTTGGCTCCATTAAACAATTATGGATAGGACTGAGGAGATAGCTTGCAGTCTAAGCACCTGTCTGGCAAGCTCAAGTTGGATTTCTTTGCCAAATGCTGTGGTGGTGCATGCCTGTAATCCCAGCACTGGAAAGGCTGAGACAGGAGAATCACTATGAGTCTGAACTGTGTAGCAAGACCCTGTATCAAAAAATCCCAAAACACTATAGATAGATAAGTGGAAGTCTCAGTAATGTATAATGGAAAGCAAAAATGTCAATACTTTTTCTACACATGATGTAATCTGTATTTTTATTGCAAAGCCGAACCAACTTTACCCAGAAATGTTTTTAAGCTTCTTACATTAGTTCTAAATAAAAAAAAAAACTGTGATCTGAAATCAAACTTACAGACTTTTTTTCTTTCTTTCATTTTGGATTCTCAAAGAGACTCACTACAAGTAAGATGAGATACAAACTTTTGAAAAATTTTAGAAAGATGTGCAGTGACTGAAATACTGTACAAGGAATGAAGAAGTAAATCATTCACCAGGAACAGAAAGAACAGGCTTTTAAAATCCTAATAACAAAATATTCTATTGCTAACTAAAAACTGGATCATTGAATTCTGTCCCACTCTACGGGAAAGCTGATTCTGTGCCTGTAACACATGTGCTTAAATTAAGTGTATTATTTTTATCCTTTGGAGGATGGAAAGTAATTCTGTTCAGGTATGGAAGAGATTAAGCCTCTTCTTTGAATGTCTTGCAAGCTTCTTTTTCAGGGGTCTCTCTTTCAGTGACCTCACTTGAGGTTTATACAGATTACACATCTAAACACTGAAGGACAAAATTTAAAGGGAAAGACTTTGTGGTGCTTAATAATATGTAAATAAATTATTCTTTCAAGTATGTGACACAATGATCTCTTCATAAAGACAGATCACAAATGGGTTCTGCTAAAGAGCCTTTCCAATATGAATCATGATCTTACAACTGTCAGAATTGGCTGGTCACTATGGGCTTGGCTTTGTCACCTGACCGCCATCCTTGCACAAACAGAAATACAGATGGTGGTAGAGCCAGAAGGATCGCCCAGCTTTGTATCATAGAGTGAGTGAGAAGCGGCAAGGCCTGAAGTTTCCATTAGAAAGGGAAAAAATAAATCTGAATATCAGCCAAGCCTAAGAAAGCAGGTCACAGTGGAAATGCCATCCAAGTCAGAAATCCTCCTTGGATTTAGCCAGTCCAACATATAAAAGAGTAGGACTACAAAAGTAGGGGCATAAGGAACAGAGGTGGGATATTAAATTGTTTATTTTGGGTTAATGGTGCTTGTTTGTGAAATGCATTGGAATTAAGTGATAGGTTCATATAATGTTTTTATAATTGTGTATATTATAAATATACACAATGTACAGTTATATTTATAACCATGCTAAAAATACTTATAAGATTCTAAACAACTCTTCTGAGCCAATAATAAGATATAGAAAACACTTTGGTCATAGTAAATTTAGGTAAAGTTCTAAGTTTAATGTCAGAATGGGAATGCTCCTGAAGGGTAGATCCTCTTTCATTTTTTCTGTTTATTTCCATTCACTGGAAAAATCTTCACTACTAGAAATCATGGTATTTAATGTGAGCATGAATTCATGGTTGTGAAACTCAAAATCATTCTAGACACCTAGATGATTAATGATAGATACACTATTGTTAGCATACATGGTTTTGTTTTACATAGTGACACATGTCAGTGTCAATACTATTTAAAGTATTTTGAAGTAAACAAGGAATAAGAGAAGAAGTTTTTAATTCTCATTTTGTTGAAATATTCTGCTAAGTGTGGGGATAATTTTGACCTCAAGTGTCTAGATTCAAGATACTGCTGACAGAACCAGAAGTATAAGATGGTAATGGGGAGAACTGTGAGAGGTGTAGAGTAGGGGAGAAGAACAGAACACAGAAGTAAGCAGAAGGAGCCTTGCTGCCCTTGAGTTGTGACATCTGTAGATGGAGAGGAAAATGGAGAATTGGATAAACAAGGCTTTCATGTTGTAGTATAATTCCAAGAAAGTCTAGGCTGGTCTATTAAAAAAAAAAAACTTGGGATTCAACACGGTATTCCTTAGAGAAATTCAGTGACACATAGAAGGCAGCTGGCTCTGGTATTTCCACTGTACCCCTTCATTCACTAGTAACGGCCTCAGTATTAATGCATCTGTTCTCACTAAATCATTCGTGTGTGTGTGTGTGTGTGTGTGTGTGTGTGGCACAACCCACCCTGGGGGCAGGGCTGGCACGGCATGTGGTGCTGGGGAACCTTGGTCCTTGAGCTTGCTAAGCTTGCCTAAGCTTGCCTAAGCAGGTGCTTTAGACTGTTGAGCTATCTCCCCGGCCCACTAAACCATCCTTGCAGGGGGTTTCCCACACCACATCCATCACCCCTCAAGTATCGTTCTACCTTTATTCATCTATTTCCAAAATTCATTTAAGCTCCAAGCAGACATAGAACCCTTACCACATTTTTTTCTTGTATAATACGATAGACATCACTGATCCATCAGTATAATCTTTCTTGCTGATGCATATATCAGCAAATGATTATTCTCAGCCCAAGCTCAGGGAACTCAATCTAATAGGTTACACATATGAGATAAAACCTAACTGCTGTATCTGGCAAATTTTCTGCCATTTCTCTAGGGGAATATCAGAGATAGAGGCCAGAAAAAAAAGTTTCAAAAGTAAAACTTTGTCCTTCTGTATAACTACTTTGCTGAAAATCAACACATTTTCAGTGGCCACATACCAATTCTTTTTAAATGACATATATACTATACTATAAGACGGTTCTTCTTTTCAACCAAGGAAGGTCAAATTTATGACCATTTCACACTTTTGGTATACTCATTCAGTAGAGAAGATCTCCATCTTTTGAGCAGTATTTTTCTTTGGATAAAATTGCTTTCTTTATTTCAGGGACAGGACTCCAGTTCCTACGTCTTTAAGCTGCCGGCCTCAAATGCTTCGCTGACATTGCAGTTCTTGACTTATCTCTGAGTGTGGCATTTCCAGACAACTGGCAGCAAGTCAGAGATGAGAGCCTCAAGGTTCGTGTCCCTTTATGGAGTGCTTGGCATAATCTTCACATTATGGATATTAGTCTTTAATGTAAAAATAGAATAAAACCATTACAGTAGAGAGCAAATCGGGTTTTGCCATACATTTCTAATATTTCTTTGAAATTTCTCATTTCCTCAAGTTCCCCTTGGTTGGGAAAAAAAAAAAATCCCCAAGGGTAGTCCTTCTCTAAGGAGTTTTGCTTATCTATTACATTCTTGCCACTGGGCAAATTTCCTGACTCAAAAAGATTTATTTTAAAACTTTTATAAATAATCCCATCCTTTTCCATATGCTTTTTCCTCTATTCTAATTACATTTTTGAGAAACATGAGAACAAATTTGACTGTCCCTCTTTTTCTACGAGGTGAAGGTGATGCAAACTCTGTGGCAAGCAATGCTTCCTTTCTCTCCTAAGCATTTGTCCATGGAATCTTTATCTCCGTGTCAAGCAGAATCTATTCTTCCTGAATTGAGTAGATTATTTGAAAGGAAGAGGAGTTGAAAATGCTGATTTCCTCACTTATGACTCATGTGAGGTATTTTGAAACTGCATCCAGAGATGTAAACTGAATACAGGGTTTTGAACTGGGTTGTTTGTGAAAAGAATCTGACTGTGGCTTGCCACAGTCAAGAGGCACTGAAATTTGCATATGAATGTGTGCTTAATTCTTAACAAATTAAGTTCTGGCCACGTAAGCAAAGTCCAAAGGAAATAGATGGGTAGGGGTGAGTAGAAGCTGAGGGATATCTCTTTGGCATAAAGACACAGAAAAGTAGAGCCCAGGCAACTTTGGCTTTATTCACTGCATTTGCACTTACGCAACTGCAGGCTCTTACAAAGCAAATTTTAGAGGCACCAAGTATGTGCCAGGGCTTCCAAATGATATTTTCTGGAAAGAAACAGGAGGAAAGGAGGGGTGATTTTACAGAGATGAGGTAGGTACTGTTACTGCCCAATGGATCCAGCACTAGGTCTTCCATGGGTTTATTTCACAGTGCTTGGAGTCTGTTTCCCTTCATTTCACTTGCTTTCATAGATGCATAGAAGGTAGAAATGTTTCTATGATTGAAAAAAATTAAATATTGGATTCATTTTATGCTAAATGTTAAAAATACAGACCCACCTTAAATGTCCGATTGAAGGGCATCCTTATCTAATAACAACCATGTTACAGCCAAGATCTATAGAAGATCCTGAAAAGACTTTCATAACAGAAACATGCAGAGTCAAATCCTATCACAGGCCATAATCCAGAGGTGGGACAATTGGTTTCAGCTGCAAACACAAGAGACCCAGGCACCGAAGAGTTCCACCCTTCATTTAATGGCTTGCTGTCACCATTTCTATATCGAACAAGTTTTGAACATGAGGGCCTGAATTTCCTTTTGGCACAGACTCCCACTAATTATGTGATTAGTCTTGATTGTAGCCATTCTGTATAAATCAACTTTTTCATTTCTGGACAAAATCTCTGACAACCAAAACTTAAAGAAAGGAAAGGTTTAGTTTAGCTCAGGTTCAGGAGATTTATTTCGTCATCTTTTGACTCAAAGTCAGAAATATCATGGCAGAAAGGCGAAGAGAAGCAATGCTGCCGAGGTCGTGGGAGCTCAGAAGCACAGCAGAGGGAATGATCAAAAAGGAAAGGCTTAGGGCCCCTAGAGAGCACCTAAGTCATGTCCTCATGTCTTGGTAGGAACACCAGAAATGTGCTGTAACAATTCTGGGTGATTCCGAAGCCAATCACGTTGACAGTTAAGCTTGACCATTACACCCTCCTCTTGAGTTCTACCAATTTGGAATATATTTTCATGTAATTGTGGAAATTTTGCACAGTCACAGTAGGATTACTGATCACTGGCGTTTGTTTGTTTGTTTGTTTCTTTTTTATATGTATTTAGTATAGGGTCTATAGAGTCTCACTACATAGATCAGACTTATAATGATCCTCCTATTTTCAGCCTCCCAAGCACTGGCATTACAGGCACTTGCCACCACACCTAGTTCCAGTCGCAGTCTCAGCGTACCCTGGGGGTAGGGCACAGCCTGTTGGGGATAGAACTCTGGCCGCTGCACTCTGCCTAATCAAGTGCTTTAATATGCTGAGCTATCTGGCTGACCCTGATCACTGGCTTTTATTTCTTCCTAAAAATACAGGCAAAGAAGTTGATCTAATTACACTGGAACATTCTGCTGATCTTTCTAAGTGGCACAAACAAAACTTACAATGGTTTCATGCATAAAAGAACTCTACAAAAGAACCTTTGATTTGGACCAAAGAATCTACCTCTCATTTTAAATTAAACATTTTTTTTCATGTAAAGTGACAACTTGACAATAAATCTTCCTGATTTCCGTTTCCAAGAAGAGGAAAATGTGATAATCTACCAATACACTACAAGGGAGTGGGCCTGAGAATCCTGGCTTGAGTCTGCATTTGGACACGTCATGACATCTGTAGTGCCTCCTATTGGATGTGTGGTGGGTGAATGGACAAAAGCAAATCTTCAGTTTAAAATTCCCCTGCACACATTTCCACCTAAGCTTTTATGGGTAGAGGATGGTCCAGGCTTAGTTCACATCTACTCAAAATCTGTGTATGCTGCATTAGTCTGCACAATCACCCTCCTGTCACTTCTGGTTTTCCAGTATCCTTTGTTTAGCTTCTAGAAGGCTAAGGCTGTCTAACTCTCTTAGCTGTGTACATGTACTCCAACAACAGAGGTTAAATTGGAGTGACCAGAATTCATGTTCCTTTGTGCTTTTAGCTGTACTTTTTTGCTTATAGTGATGCTTCTAAAAATAATAAAATTCAAAACTATTGCTGTATTAGCTATTTATAAATATAAACCAAATGGGCATATTTCTTAGCATTTTCCATGGATATATTTGAGACATATAGGGTAAGTACAGGTGTCTGTAATCAAAGTATTTCTTATAAAGGAAAGGCATGAAGAATATGGAAGTCAGTCCAAGGGATAGCACTGACCAGGATATCAGGCTTTGGAAAAAAAATCATAACATATAAAATGGAAAGTACCTGTATGATTGATCATTAGAATAATGATTCTTCAACACATAGAGACTATACTCTTTTGTTTGTTTATTTGCTTTCATTTTTAAGACAGGATTTCACTGTTCAGTTCAGGCTGCCCTTGAACTCACAGTGTAGTCCAGGCTTGCAGTGTTCACTCTGCCTCAGTCTTTTGGGTTCTGGGATTACAGGTGTATGACACCACATCCAGAAAGAACATACTCTTAAATGAAATAAATAGACACATAAGTTTAAATATCACATAATTTCTCTGGTATGAGAAACTGAACAGGCTAATAGGGACCAAAATGTATAACAGACATTAAGAAATAGGAAGGCAATGTTCAAATGGCAAGAAGAAGAGAGAGGGGGAAGAAATAAAAGAAAGGAAAAGTAAAAAAAAAAAAAGACTGACAACAGAAGGGGAAAAAAAGAAGCAAAGCTTTTGTAAATGTCTCAATTACTCTTCTCTTGTTCCTGGGATAAATACCCAACACCCAAAAGGAAGGAGAGGTTTATTTAGCTCATAGTTGCTGGAACTTTCAGTCCATACTCAGCTGACTCCCAGGGCAGAGAGCAACTTTTCATGGTGGCAGCAAAGAGCAAAAAAGGAAAATAGAGTAGCAGTAACCATGGCAAGAGAGAGGAAGTCTGCCTCTCTGAAGTTGAATTTAGGCTATCCACCTCAGGCTGGGGGAAGTACTCACATCCATAATCCCAGCAGTGCTAAAACCCATAATCCCAGTGGATCATGAGTCAATCTCAAACTCTAGAAGTCCCGTGATTGCATGAGGCTTTTGGGGGACAACTAGCACAAACCGTAACAGTCTGCCCCTGGACCCCTAAAGTCTCATACATATCCCTTTGTGCAAAAAGCATTTTAGTCCATCTCTAAGTGTTGCCAAAGTTCTAACAGTTTCAGCATTGCTGAAAAGTCCAAGTCCCAAGTCTCATTCAAGACCTAAAGGCAGACTCTTAGCTGTGAGTTCCTGTACAAGGGAAACGTTAAACACTTCCAACATTCAAAGGCACAAGCTAAACATTGCCATTCCAAAAGGCACACTCAGCAGGATCAACACAAGTTTAAAGTCTGACTGGCAAAACATTAAATCCTGTAGGTCCTTGTGGATCATTAAAAGCAATCTGTGGCAAATTGTGGGCTCCATATTGCTCTGCCCCTATGGCACTTCTGCTGGTTGTAGCTCCCAAGGATTCTCTCTTAGGCCTCTTTGTTCCCTCCTTGCAGTTTCCCTTAGATTATCCACATTCTTGGCTTTTCCAAATTTCTGGGGTTTCCACTGAATAGGCTTCTCACTCACAGTTTTACACACTGCCCTCTCGGGGACACACTGCCTGGCCTCTCAGGCCTTCTGAAAATTAGGTGGAAGTCTTCTTCTTAACCTTAGAACTTCTGCATTCCATAAGTGCTTAAAACTAACACAAGTGGATGATGCCAAAGTCTGTTGCCAGCTGCAGCAGTAGTCAGGCTTTCTCCTCTCTTGGCTATAAGGGTTGAGTTTCTGGATCTCTGAGCATGCTGACCCTGATTGCAAGGAATATATTCTCCATGCTGGCACCATTCTGGAACCTGGTGAGGCTGCTGCTGTCATTCTGGGACATGGGACTCTGAGGCCTTCCCCTCAAGGCAAGGTCCCTCTCCCTTGCAATTCTGAGGCTGCAAAGGATGGAGACCTGCTGCCTTCAGTGATGCCCTCAGGCCATCCTCTAGACTCTCTGGTTCCTTCCTACCAGTAGAGTTCCTCTCAGCTCTATCTTTGCAGTCCACAGCTTTATGGAGCTTTCTTTCTAGCCAAACTCACAACATTTTTCTTTTCTTTTCTTTCTTTCTTTTTTGTCTCCAAACGTCTTCAGGGCAGGTTTGGCTGGCTTGAAAAGTGGGGATTGAACCACAGCAACCTGAGCCTGACTGCTTTGTTCAAGCAGCCACTTAAGGAACTGAGCTAAGGGGCAGGCCCCCTAAACTCACAACATTTTAAACCATCCTACTGGGTTCTTTGCTCTCGATTCTTAACATAAATCTGGCTAAAAGCCCCCAATAACAACCATGCTATCCCCTCAATATTTGGCTGCTTTGAAATTTCTTTTGAAAAATTTTTATTTATTTATTTATTTGGCCAAACTGGGGATTGAACTCAGGCCCTTGCACTTGCCAGGGAAGCGCTTATTCTATTGAGCTATCTCCCTAGCCCTTCCCAGGGCCCTTTTTGAAAGATTAATCAGTCTGCCATGCTTCATCTTGGTCTCAGGCAAAGTCTCTGGACAAGAGCAAAATTCAGACAGACTTTAAGCCAAGCCATAGCACAAATCATCTGGAGTCTAACAACCAAGGCATTTCTTTTTCCCTGTAGAAACCTCCCCAGCCTGGTCTTCACAGAAAGCTTTCTACCAGCCTTCTGGTCTTTTGAGCTCTGACCAGAATCTCCCAAACAGAGCAGCCAAAGCTGTTCCAGCTCTTCACAAGTAGGGAACACCTCTGAACCTCTCCTATCTCTTCCCATAAACCATTCCCCAAAGCCTATAATACACACGGTCAGGTTTAGTCACAGTAAAGACCCCACTTCTCTAGTAGCAAATTCTGTCTCTCTTATGTTACATTCAGGCTATCTGCCCCAGGCTGGGTGTAGGACTCATGCCCATAATCCCAGCAGTACTAACACCCATAATCCCAGTGGATCATGAGTTAATCTCAACCACCCCATGCCCCATGATGGCATGAGGCCTTGGGCAGGCAACTGGACACAAACCATAATAGTAAATAAAAGGGAAAGGGGATAAAGAGAGAGGAGAGGAGTAGACAAAAAAGAAGGCTCTAGAAGGGGAGAAATTCACCATGATGGGTGCAATCATTGTGGTTGTCTAAAATGTACCAAGAACATTAAATTTTAGAAAAAGGAATTCCATCATTAAAATCACAAGATAATATAAACGTGAAGTTCCTAAAATATTTTTAATTCTCCAAATACTCTTTTAATATTTTAGACTTTGGATGAATTCAAAAGCAGGTGAAAATTTGGAGCTGTAGAAATACATAAAATGTAACTTTTTAAATGGATTGATATGAAAGACAAAGCCAGATACTATGAATACAATCAGAATCTTAAGTAAAAGTCTGTGTTAAGTACTTGAGAATATATCTACTGATGTGGATTTTAATGTTTTTCAAGATTAACTTAGGCTTTTGTTAAAGCTGTAAGGTAGATGTGGGGATTAAAAGAACAGTCTGCAGGAACCCATTTTTAAATCTTTTCTCCTGACTTCCTGTGCTCCCTGGGGAGAGGTTCTTGTGTCAGAGAGGGTATTTCAGTGAATTTAACTGTGTTTTTGAGAGTAAAATCAGTTCCATCTCAAACACTTCAGAACAATTAGCAAATTGTCATCCGCTTTCTTCTCCTTATGCCTCGGCCCCTGGGGACAAAAGGAAGCCTGTCACAGTGGTAACCGCAAGCATTTCTTTCCCTCTACTTTTTCCTCCTGACTCCTAATATAAGCCTCATGCAAATAACAGTTTTTGAGTTTGCAGAAAAAGAGCAAAATTTAGCCTCCAAAACTCAAACTTATTTTCCAGTTGCATGGTTTCTTCCCTTTCGGTATTTCATGAGAGAGCTGATTTCCGCTTCATATCCCTGAGAAGCAGCGTTATCATATCATCATGAGGAGCTCAATTAGCTGCCATTTGTCCCTGAGCCCACATTCTGAGGTCAGCCAGTTGGAATTTGTCCTTGTTAGTCTCGAAGCCCAGGCTGTTGGGAAAAGTAAAGCAGGCAGCACACCAAGAGATAAGTGTCTAGAGTTCCTCCTAAAGAACAGGAAAAAAAAATTACCCATTCAGCTCCTGATAAGAATGATGATTTCATGCCAAATGAGATTAGCACTGTGATCTGAATCTTTTATTATTAATTATTATTTGAAAGGGCAAATGCACTTGAGAAAATTCAGTGCCCCTCCCTTTTGAGCTGTCTTCCCCAGCTGTGGGGCTAGATCTGAAGGCCTACCTGGCATTGCACTAGCTTGGGGGAACCTGAAGACTTTCCCTGTGAAATCAGCCCAGAGGTCATCACCACAAGATGTGATTGACAGAGCCTATTTTTCTCTCTTGCTCCTTCCCTACACCTTTCAGTTTATCAGTCTGGTTTCTACTTGGGGAAGTAGGTGAACCACAGGCCTGGGACTATTGTCACTTTCAAGGTACTCAGAGGTACAGAAAAGAAACTATCATAGCGGGGGTGAGGGGGCTGTCCTCAGATCGGAGAATGAGTCTAGCTCAGCTCACAGTGTTGACTATAGGTAGGTGTCTGGAGCCTTGGACATGGGGAGAGTTTCTAGCATTCTCAGCAATTATAAGGGTGACTCACACCTGTAATCTCAGCAGTCTAAGAGGCTGAGGCAGGAAAATATCAAGTTTAGTTCAATGTGGAAGGCTTAGACCTGTTTCAAAAGTTAATTAAATTAAAAAGGACTGATTATAGCTCAGTTTTAAGACTCTGGGTTCAATCCTCAGTACCAAGAAGGAGGAGAAGGAGAAGAAGGAGAAGGAGAAGGAGAAGAAGGAGAGGAGAAGGAGAAGGAGAAGGAGAAGGAGAAGGAGAAGGAGAAGGAAGAGGAGAAGGAGGAGAAGGAGAAGGAGGAGGAGGAGAAGGAGGAGAAGGAAGAAGAGAAGGTGAAGGAGAAGGAGAAAGAGAAAGAGATGGAGACAGAAGGCGGAGGAGAAGGAAAAGGAGGAGAAGAAGGAGAAAAAGAAAGAAATGGAGATGGAGAAGGAGAAGGAAAAGAAGGAGGAGAAGGAAAAGGAGAGGGAGAAGGAAGAGAAAGAGAAGGAGAAGGAGAAGGAGGAGAAGGAGAAGTAAAGAAAGAAAGGAAAGGAAAAGAAGGATTCACTTTTCTTATTTGTGCAAATACTTGTTTGTTTTTTTGAAAGTGCATGCCAAATGACAGTGCCGGCATGACCAGTTCACCATGGAAACACCAGGCACCAAGTTTCAAATAAACTCCCCCAGTACATAATATTTCAGTGTTGTTGCAGGGATCAATTGTGCTGTCCTTGAATCTCATAAATTAGAAGCTATAGAAGCTTGCGTCTGGCTTCCTCCAGACTTGGCGCTTCTCCATGAGCCATTGCTGATTTTTCTTTTTATCCTTTAGCTATACGAAATTAGAGTCATGAGCACAACTATATGCTGGGGCTTAACACATTATTAAAACTGAGGATGGTTTGGGTGGTGCCTCAATACACAGGGTATAATAAAAAGGTAATTTCATTTTTCACCTACACTTTTAAAATTGAAATCTCAAGTTATATCTGTTTATTATTTATACCACTTTAGAAAGAACTTAATCAGATTCTGAAAGAACTCTATGCAGTATTATGTATTCTGAGAAAACTTCAGTGTTAACTCTGATCTCAAAAAGAAATCACTACTTTTGAGTCCATATTTAAATTTCTTATTTATATCTTAGTGTGTTGTGCTCTAGTCAAATTATATGTCATGGAAATTTTTATTTTAAAGAAGCTACCAAATGAAACAATTATATTTTCAGTGACACCACAAATTTCTGGAGTGTGACACTGGAAAGCCCTTAAGTCTGACTGAATGATTTCCCTGATGAAGTACTTTGAGTTGAATTTTTAGAGAAATACAAATTAAAATGCTATATCTGAGTAAATATATTAGAGAATATAAACTGTAATACTCCAGGACATTTTTTGTAGTATCTGACTATAAAGAACTATTGCTTTAGATAATTGCATTAAATATGCCTTAGATTATATCAAAATTCTTTAGAGATTCTCTAGGTGGCCATACATAGTAAAATTGTAGTAAAATTTAGGTTTAATAGAAAGACTGAGAGAATATCAGGTTAAGTAAGTTATACAGAAATTGAAGGGGAAAGAGCGGGAAAATGAGACTCCTAAACACCGCAGTACCTGGTTCTCCTCCAGCCTCGGGCACCTTGTGTTTCAGGTTACATTTCAATGGACTCTGCTGAGACAGACTTTTGAGAAGATAGATGTATCTAGCTACCAGTAGGCTAGCTCAGAGTGCAGAAACAAAGGCTTTTTACCTCAAGGTGTCTCTCCCAGACTCCAAACAGATGGTTCGAAATATGTATAAATAATATTATGCTTCAGTCAAGCTTCTTGAAAGCACAACTCTGTCAATTTCTGTCAGGGACCCCAGGTTATAAGCTTGTAATTTGGAGCCAGATGGAAAAATCTTCCTGCTGATCATAAGGTCTGATCTAGGCCACATTGTTCATTTTTGAGTCTTATTTTGTCATCACAAGATGAAATGACATAACCCAAGCAAGACATGAGAGTGTGGAAACAGTAAAATGGAAAGCCAAGAAGCAGACAATCTCCAGCAGCCCATGCAAGGTGAGGGGGAGAAATGCAAGGCACTTGCTCATCATTTGGGAGATTCATAGAGGTTGACAGAGAGATGGTCAAGGAAGCATAATAAATAAAATACATTTCTATTCAGCTCACTCTAGAGCAGTTAGTATTTTTCGTGGGAGAAAACTTGAAGAAAAAAATCATTATTTGGAATTCAAAGCATCTCTCTGGACTTCTGACTCGATTCCCTCTTGGATCCCACTGGATACTGTGCCAACACCGTAGCATATTTCTTGTCATTGCCCATCATGTGCTCATCCCTTTCAACCTTATTTCTGTGAGAAGGAAACTTACTTTGTTGTTATTTTTCTTCCATGACAACTTTTCTCCTAGAATTGGGAATTGAACTTGGGGCTTTGCATGGTGCTCTGTTCCAAGCCCTTTTTTGTTTCTTTATTGTGAGACAGGGTCTCACTAAGCTGTCCAGACTGGGCTCAAACTTGAGATCCTTCTGCCTGAGCCTCCCAGAGAGCGAGTGGGTTTACACGTGTGTACCACCAGGCATAGCTGACAATTTACGATTGATGTTTTATGTCAAACCAAAGCTGGTAAAAACAAAAACAAAAACAAAGCGCCTAGTTGTTTTCATCAATAAATAGGTTAGCCCACTGATAAAATTCAGTAGCTGTTAGGATACGCGGCCTGGTTAGGAGAAGTCAATCTTTGAAGGGTATGCCATTCTGTGCCACTTTCCAATTTTCTGTACAACCATGAGTTCAGCAGTTCTATTGCACTATGGGCTTCTACCATGATGTTCCTACCTTGGAGCTAACGGACCATGGGCAGGAATCTCAAACCATGAGTCAAAATAAACCTTTTTCTCTTTTAAAATATATATATCATGTCCTCATCACATTTGAAAAAAGACCTTCCCACTTCTTACTACCTATGTTTTATTTTGCTTTTTATTTATAATTGAGGTTTCTCAAATAAAATAAACCATACAATATTTAAGCTTGTGCATCTGATTCATTTCACTCAACACGATCTCAAGGTATAGCCACTTACCTATGAAAGGAAAAGGCATTTTTTTTTTAATAAGAAAAGGAAGAAGTGAAGGTAAGGTATTGTGGGTAAACTGGAGAACTAATTGAGGATTAGAAAAAACAATTCCTAGCTCCACCATTAGAATATGAAAGAGAAAGAGCAGGTATGTGAAACTAAGTGGAAAAGACAGGTTTGCTAACATACAGCTACTTTCTTTTAGTTCAGTGAGAACAAAGGTTTGTACTAATATTGTTTAGACAAGATATCATGTCTAGGGCCAGGGAGATAGCTCAGTAGAATAAGTGCTTGCTTGGCAAGTGCAAGGTCTTCAGTTCAATCCCCAGTTAAAAAAAAAAATCATGTCTACATCTTGTCCTCTGAATAAGTGCTATGAAGACAACAATATGCAATATATTAATTATTGTAACTGTCCTAATAACCTGTTTTGAAACTGTTTCCTTGCTATTTGATCTTTTTTCTCATTAAAATGAATAAAAATTTTTAAAAGAGTGATGTAAAACATTCTTCAGAGTAATTCTAGTCTTACCTTCCTCCTAAAAGTCCTATCCCTTTTCACACTTTATGATATGTGGTGCTCTTGATGAACTGTGTTGACATTGTCAACTATTGATCACGTTGTTTCTTTACTCTCAAATGACCTTTACTGATCAGTCTGCTTAACGTACATAAGTTCACGGTTTAAAGCCCAACTCATATATCATGCTTTGTGAAGAGTTTTGAACCCTAATCGTGACAAAACTGTATTTCCTTTAGACTGTCTCCTTATTAAATAAATACTTAGATCATAGTACAGAGAATACATTATGGTAGTTGTTGCTTTATGTAGATTATTTTTTCTTACAGGTACAAATTTCTTATGGTCTAACAACCCAACCCATCTTTTGTGTCAGCCTGGGACAAAAATGTCTTTAGATTACTGCCCAATTACATAAATTAATACAGAAAAGGGAAAGAAACAATGACTGAAAAAAGAATACAAAATATCACATAAATATTATAAAATGGTACAAAACCCCAGCATTTTTCTCATCTAGGTTTACTTAAACTATAGTGTCCAAAAATTTTCCTTTAAGAGCATTCAAAGATAATGAATTACAAAAATTTAGAGATATAAATAGTAACCAAACAAAATATGCAATTTTTGATCATTAAGGTATTTTCTATTAATGGAAAAAATGTGATTTGAGTAACATTATGAATATTAAAAATAAAAGAAAAATAAAACCTAAATAATGACCTCCATATCTTTCTTCAGATGAGAAGATTTCAAACTGAAAATAGCTCTCAGACACTGTAGTTAAATATCCAAATTTGTCGCGGGGGTAAGAAGATAATTTCCTTTCCTGAAGGCCACACACAGGTAGGCCCTGGAGTGTTACTGTAATCCACTTCTTTCACCTACTTATCTTTCCCCTTTGAAGTTACATTTCAAGCATCAGTAAATTTCTGCAGATATTGAAGTCCGGGCCTTGGCAATAGTGGCATCTAAGGCCACAGTTCTGCATTCCTGCATCAATCACCTGAGAGGCTTATGGGTACCCAGACGCTTTCTCACTGTGCAACAACTGGGAGAAAATACACCTTAATGAATTTGATCAGAGGTAACAGGAACAGTCCTGGAGAAAACAATAAACTTTTAGCAGCCTTGTTATATGTAATTATTAATTGAAGCTATGCTCTTAAAACATGCCAGCGGCTCATCCAAATGTGTGCATTTGCTACTGCTGGGACTTTGGAGGTTCTCTCTTGCTTTAAATAGGTTCTCTCTCTTCCTCGAGGAAGACTTGATATTTAACTCTTTGTGAAGCTATCAAATTCTACTTTCTAAAGTGAAACTAGAACACATATTTTTATGTTCAGAGCTTGTTTTCCATTTGTACTTGAGGCAACAGAGAGTAAAATATGTATTTACCCAATTAATCAATGCCCATATTAAGTAATACTGTGTTATAAATTATGCACAGAACTTAATACAATATTGGCTATCACCTTGCTCCTGCTTTCAAAAAACTTCCAACCAGTGACTAAGAAAAGAACAAAGAAGAGTGAAACACATAACAAAAGCAAGAAAAAAAATAACTTCAAATTATGATGAATTTTATAGATGTTTGAAAGATATGGGCTTCTCATCCATCAAAGGATGAAAGAAAGATGACAGAAAGTTTCCTTGGTGTCTGGAAAATGTGAGATAGTTGCTGAAGGAAAGAACATTTGAAAAGGCATATGTGACCTTTAAGATTAGAATAGAATGAGTCTCCAGGCTAGGAACTGCAAGGCAGAACTTCTGGTAGTTCACTTTGGATGAATCACGGAGAATAGAGGACTGAAAGAAAGGACTATTGGAGATAAGCGATCAGTCACACTGTGGAGGATATCATGTTCAAGAGAAAGCCACATTTACTTAGCATTTAAAAGGAATTTGTTAATGATTTTTGAGATAATCATATATATATATATATATATATATATATATATATATATAATGATTAGACCCATACTTGGAAAGATTTCACCCTGTATAGTTTAAGGAGAAAGCCTGAAAATGATCTGATCATTGTAAAGGTCAAGGCAATTGTAAAGGTCAAGGATAAAGTCTAATAAAAGCATGAATTTGAACTTGAAAGTGAAATTAGGAGAAAATAACAAAGGAAGCAAAGTTATCAAGTTAGTCATTGGAAGTAGATACTGAGAAAAGAAAGAAGTAAAAGATCAATTTAAGATTGTTTTCTTACATGAAAATGGTATCTTTTGCAAAAATAAATGAAGGAAGTTTGGGGTGGAAAGTAGAAGAGAAATCATATTGGGTTTTGGAAATATTTTTTAGCAGTAGCAAAATTTTATTTTACTTTTATTTTTGTATTTATTTTATTTTACTTTAATTTTTGGTGGAACCAGAGATTGAACTCAGGCCCTTGTGCTTGCCAGAGAAGCACTTATTCTACTGAACCATCTCCCTGACACCCTATTTTTTTTTTGGCGGGGGTAGGGTCTACAGGGTATTCACGGTCTCATGACCAGATTGGACTCATAGTGATCTGCCTGTTTACAGCCTCCTAAGAGCTGAGATTACAGGTGCATGCCACCATGCCCAGTCTCAATTGCTGTCTCAGTATGCCCCAGGGGTGGGGCCAACACAGCAGGTCCAGGGATTGAACCCTTGGCCCCTGCGCCTGAGCTATTTGACTGGCCCTGCAAAATTTTATTAAAGGTAGGAAAAGATATAGGCTTTACCAAACAAGAGCAGGCCAAGAAAAAGTAGGACAAGAAGTATACACCACTGTATAAGGGTGGGTCACTATGCCCTAGACAACACAGTGTCAAAATCTCAAGATGGACTATTGTTTTGGAATCACCCACTCCTTAGGCTGATGTCAGGTCTGGGTGCATATAATCAATGGAAATGTTAAATGATATAAAGTTGGAAAATTCAGGTGATTATTTACTCTTCAACAATTACTAAGTTAATAAATATAGGAGAAGGAAAAAAATCACATGATCACCTGAATAGATGTAGAAAAAACTCTTGCTAAAGCCTAACAATCATTCATGATAAAACCCTACAGAAAATTGGAATGGCTGGTATTTACCTCAATCTGATAAAAAATAAAAAACATCTATGACAAACCAACAGCTGACATTATACTAAATGAATAAGCACTGAAACCTTTCACTCTAAAATCAGGAACAAGACAAGGATGTCCACTATCGTAATTCCTATCCAATATTTTTTCAGGGCACATCCATGAGAACAATTAGACAAGAAAGACTAATACAAGGAATGAGGATAGGAAAGGAAGAAGTTAAATTATCATTATTCACAGATAACATAATGCTGTACAGAGAAGACCCCAAAAACTCCAATAAAAGACATTTAGATTTAATCAGCAAATTCAGTAGCACAGCTGGATACAAAATGAGTGCTCAAAAATCAATAGCATTTCATACACAAACAACAAACTCATTGAGAAAGAAATTAGGGAAATAACACCCTCATAGTGTCATCCAAAAAATAAAGAAAAAGAGAGAGAGAGGGAGAGAGAGAGAGAGAGAGAGAGAGAGAGAGAGAGAGAGA
>NDGN011495072.1:293-10749 GCA_002564285.1 Tympanoctomys barrerae
CTCTCTCTCTCTCTCTCTCTCTCTCTCTCTCCCTCTCTCCCTCCCTCCCTCCCTCCCTCCCTCTCTCCCTTTTTCTCTCAGTACTGGGGATTGAATCCATGGTCTTCTACTTATTTACACCCTCAACCCTTTTAAATATTGCTATTTTTTTTTGAGATATAGGATTTCACTATGTCAGTAAATTGCTGGAATTGAATTTGCAGTCACCCTGTCTCAGCCTCCAGGAGTGCTGGGGTGACATCTGTGTACCCTCACACCCAGTTTATTGTTTTCTCTTATGCAATGGGGTTGCAGTCAGCTCATTTATTATTCAACAGATATTATCACGAGTCTACCATGAGCCGAGCACTTGGCCAAGAGGAGATCATAGTGTAGTTTCTAGATGGGGATAGAGGATAAGGTAGTTTGAATTTTTTTTTTTTAAAGCTGGCAGAGGTCTTGCCTGTGAGGAGCCTTGCAAGATGATAAAGTGAACATGCAAAAGTGGAGCCAGCTGTTGAAACAGATCCCAGGAGGGAGTCGGGACAGGGTGTAGACTCATGTGGAGGGAATGCCCTGGAGCAGAAGCCAAGGGTTCTCCTGCTGGGAGTCTGCAGTGCCTTCCACCTGGGCCTGGAAGGCCACAGCAGGGGCGTCTCTCAGTAGACTCTTTTTTTTTTTTTAATTTTAGGAAAGGGTCTATGGGGTGTTCAGGGTTTCACTACTAGATTGGTCTCGTAGTGATCCGCCTATTTACATCCTCCCAAGAGCTGGGGTTACAGGCATGTACCACCATGCCCAGTCTCAATTGCTATCTCAGTGCACCCCAGGGGCGGGGCCTGCATGGCAGGCCCAGGGATTGATCCTCTGGCCCCTGTGCCTGCTTGCAGGCACTTTAATCCACTGAGCTATTTGGCTGGCTCTCTATCAATGGACTTGTTTCCTTTCCTTTGAATATATACTGGGTAGTGAGATTGCTAGATCATATGAAAGTTCTAGCTTTTAGTTTTTTGAAGAACATCATTGTTGCTTAGCATGCATAAGGCCCCATGTTTGATCTCTGTGAGCAAACTGTGACATTAGTTATTGGAGCCGTGACTGAAATGGAGGATAAAACAATTGGGGATATATTTGATAGCAAAAGTGTATTTCAAAATGAAAATCTTAATAAGTTCTAATGTTACATAGAGAATGGTTTTTCTGTATGGTCTTCTTCAAGAGCACACTGTACTCCTACATATTCAGTTCATTATTCACAAAATGAGAATGACAATTGCTGTCTCAAAAGGTTCTTGCAAACATTTCGTGCATGTTTCATGTGTGCCTGATGCAGCATGCTCAGGAATAGTTAGCTATTCTCTCCTTCAATAAGAAGCAACAATAAAAACTTTTATCTAATTAAATATGTACATCTTTAAGCATGTATCTTTATTTAGTAAATCATGTGTAATTGAGGTTAATTGACTTACAAATCTTCGATTCTTTTCCACTTCTGTTATCTAACAGTTGATTTTCAAACTACCCAGAAGTGAATGTTACTGCGAAAGTTCACCTAATTCGCTTATTAAGCTAGAAAAGCTATTTTGTTTATTAGATTAGAAAAATATTCCATTGCCCTTCCAGGCTTTACAAGGCCAACTTTTTCTTTGAGATGAAAATTTTCCACAGGTTACTACAGTGTGGGACCATCTCATCAGGGTATTTTCTCCCATGTGATGGTCTCAAAGGGGAATTCCACTGTGGGTTCCAATAAACAATTTCAGTTTCAAATCCTGAGTCCATCTGGACTCTGCAGAAGGGAAGTGTGGCAGCTTAGGGTGTGGTGTCCATGGAGAGGTGTTTGTGAGCACCGCATTTGCATTTGCTCTTTGGTCCACAGGTGGAACAAGGACTGATGAGGCTGCGGGTGACAGGAACACTTCCTTAGGCTTTGCTTAGGATAGAGTTTTACCATTGCTGGGGCTCTGTGGGCGCCTCAGCCCTGAAAATCCCAGTCAACAGTCGCTCTCTTCCAAAGCACTGGTGAAGTGTCCCAACTTCTCACCTTCCTGGTCAGCGGCCCCCACCCCCATGTCACTGACCTGGGTCTCCTCACACCAAGCCACTAAGAAGGAGCTCATCCGGGCCACTGTAGGGCACTGGACATTGTACTCCTGTGGGGGCTCTGGTTCCTATTTTTGTTGTTTGTATGAAGGTACATGTTGCTCTAGCATCTGGACTCATACGGCATGGTCAGTGAGAGTGGCCTTGGGGCTCCCTTCCCGGCTCTGGCCTTGCGCCCCCTCCTGGGCTGTGTTCCAGGTAGGACTTCATCTGGAGGGACCAGGATGCTCTGGAGTGGAATGTGGCCTCGTCTTATATGAGCACCCTCCATCAGCTAGAGAAATACAGGGCCATAAGCCCACCCGAGGGGGACCATCTTCGTTTTTCACTGTGGTAAACAAGTTTTAAAAATCACTATTGGAATATATAATTTAACCCTTAAAATGTACAACTCGGTGCTTTTTTGTCCTTGCATAGGGTAGGAAAGGAAAGGTGAACACACTCAACTGTGTAGATTCTGTCTTCCCAGAAGACAAACTACCCTCGAGCAATCAGTGGCCACCTCCTTCCTCCGTGCTCCTTCCTGGTCCTGACAACTCCTGTGCACTCTCTACGGCTGCACATTTTATGGTGAATAGTGTCAGTGTAGCCACATGGCAAGGCCGCTCGGGGCAGCGCTGTGGCCGAGAGGTGTGCTTTGCCTCCTGCGCTGCCTCCCACCCCCCTCGTCCCAGCGTGCGGAGACGCTCCTCCCTTTCATTCTGTGAGTGGCGCTCTCAGTTCCTGTCCTTCCCCGCACCTGGCTGCTGCTCAGGCGCTCCTGCCTTCTGCCTGCCCCTCTCTCCCCCTGTCTCAGCCCCAGTTTTCACAGATTGGCCCCTTCTGATCCGTTTCCTCCTAATTCATTAGAAGTGTTCCCTGCAGCTTGCCATCCACTGACATCCCCGAATCTCACCCGTGAGCTCCTAGAATAGAAAATGAATTGAACTAAATTTGGCTTCATGTCAGTGAGCAGGAGGGGTGTGACCGCAGGGGTAGGGCCTCAGGGCTGCTGCTGGCCTCCCTGCTGGCTGAAGCTCCCAGGGCTCCGTCCCTGCTCCAGCAGAGGAAGTCTATCTGGAAAGGAGAGGGCAGAACTCTCACTTGCTCCCTCCTCTCTTCCTGGCTTTCCCCCTCGCTGGCTCTCCGGGGTCTGGGGAAACAGCTCTTCTCTCTGTCCTCTTCATTTCTTCCCAGCGCAGGGGCCCAGAGCCAAGATGCAGTCTCTCTCCAGAGCCTGGTCTCCCGCTCGCCCGCTGGGAGGCTGCAGAATTCCCTGCCAGTGAAGCTTCCTCTCAGCTTTCCCTTCTCTCCTGGTTTCTCGAGGGAGTAGGGGCGAGCTTTCCTTTCAGGGCGTGGAAGCGGCGAGGAATGCAGCGCTCTGCTCCCCGGTGGTGGACCGCTCCTTCTTTCCTTCTCACCCTCTCGGGCGCCAGCCACAGCCGCCCTCTCCTGACGCCCCTGGAGAAGTTTTCCATCTTCTCATTGGTCATCCCGGTTCTTCCTCAGTCACAGGCCTCAGGGCTGCAGCGTCAGACACAGGCCAGCAAGCTGTTCAAAAGAAGAGATTTTGATATTATGAAATACTGATTAAAACATTTTTACTCAATTATATTTTATTTATTTATTTGTTTATTTATTTATTTATTTTTTTGGCGGAACCGGGGATTGAACTCGGATCCTTGCGTTTGTCAGTCAAGCGCTTATCCTACTGGCCATCTCCCCGGCCCCTCAATTATATTTTAAAACAATTTATTTCAACTGTGTCATAGGGGCATGATTTTTTCCACAAGTTAGATTTCGGCCGTTGGCCCCAGAGATCTAAATACAAGGAAATAAAACTGCACAGGCATTAACACTTAATATTTAATGAGCTTTAGTCTTCAAGTTCCAGGGCTTGGCCGGATAGCTTAGTTGTTTAAAGCGCTGCTTGGGTAAATGCAGGCAGGCATACAGTACTGTGGCTTAATTCCCAGCTCCAGAAGCTGTACCAGGGCTTCCCTGAAGTAGCCAAAAACAAAACAACAAAATTTGTTTCCTTCTCCTTCTCAAAATTTCAGGGCCTTCTGGTTAGCTCAGTTGTTTAAGTGCCTGCTTATGCAAACACAGTCAGGCACAGGATACTGTGGTTCAATCCCCAGATCCTCATGCCTCCTCATGCCTTACCAGATCTTCCCTTCAGGCAACCTGAGCCAGCCAAAAAAAAAAAAAAATTCTTCTTGGGGCCAGGGAGATAGCTCAATAGAATAAGTGCTTGCATGGCAAGCAAAGGGTCCTGAGTTCAATCCCTGGTACCATGGAAAAAACAAAAACAAAAACAAAAAAAAAACAAGACGAAGTTCCCAACTTTGACAAACCCATCAATCTTCTAAACTTTCAGGCTTACATTTTCTGTTGCTTTTGCTGACACTACTTTTTGTTAGCTTACACAGCACATGTGTGTAAGGAAACGTACATGCAAAAAATGTGTGCAGCCATGCACGTTTCAGTGGGCTCACAGAAGGAGCCTGCCCTGTGGGCAGCGTGGGGGTGCGCAGCAGCCCCATAGCCCCTGTCCTACCCTGCTGTTGGTGGCCCCCGCAGGGTGACCGCTAGCTTGGTCTCACGCAATCACACAGTGGTGACTGTTCTCCTTCTTCATGGAGATAGAATCACACAATCTATATTACCTGTCACCTGATTTCTTTCATTCTACCCTAAAGTCCAGGGCCTTCATCCCTGGCGCTGTTCAGTTACCGCTCCTGGCTTTTCATGGCTGGGCAGCGATCCGTCTCACCATTTACCATGTTACTCTCCTAGCGCTTAGTGTTGGCAATGTCATTACGGGTAGAGCCGGTACACCCATACTTACACCTGTCAGCGTTGAGCACGTGTCTGTGTTTCCCTCGGGTGTACGACGGGAGCTGAAATGCTAGTCTGTGGAGTATAGATATCCTCAGCTTTAATGTACACTGCACAACGAGCCTTCAAAAATCTTTTGCCTCTTAATACTAATTTCAAACTGTAGAAGAGTTACTTAGAAAAAATAATTACTTGATATTTGGTAAAAATTTTATTTTTCCCCAAAGAGCAAAAAGGCCTATAGTTGATAATTATAGTTTGGTTACTGCTATAGTTTGGATTAGCAAAGTCCCCGGGAGTCTTTGTGCTGGGCACACACTTCCACCACAGTGTCCTGCCTCCCACGGGCTCAGGAACAGCGGGGTCCACTGAGCCTGGGCGCAAACCTCTAAAACCATAATTCAAGTGAACTTTTCTTCCTTGTAAGTTGATTTTCTCAGGTGACAGTAGCAGAGCACTAATACAGCCGCTTCTGGAAAGTGAGGTGTTGATATTCAGAGGAAGAAAAACTACAGAAGAGTTAAGAATCTTCCAACCACAGAGGACTGTGCAGGTCATCGGGGGTTCTTTGAGTCTGTGATACAGCTGTAATTACAGTGTTATGGAGAGTCGGGGATGGGCCTGCCTTCCTGTTTCTTGTTTATATGACCCTGCTTATCTTCATTGTCATGCAGCTGCATGGAGAAATGTGAGGTCCTGTGGGAAGACCGGTCACTAAGCAATACTGGGATTCGTAGCGAAGGCAGAGAGGGCCCTGTGATAGATGATGTCAGTCTTAGTGGAAAAGGAAGTTTACAGTATTTTTGTTGAGTAACTTGATTCTTAGAAGACTTCTCTCTAACCACTAATCTGTCATTTGTAACAAATCAGGCTTTATGTGCTTATTTCTTACTCCTTCCCCTGTCATTCAAATCTTTATCATTTCAGCAACAATTCTTTGTCTCTAGTGCGTGCTTCCACTGTGGTGTCCTGCCTTGCCATGGGCTCAAAGTCAGAGGGGTCAAGTGAGTTGGGTTCTGTTAACTGTACCTTCAGTCATCATAAGGTATCTCATCATACTATCGATTAGATTAATCTTTTTTAAAAAATGTATTTAGTGCAGGGTCTACAGGGTCTCACTACATAGATCAGACTTGTAGTGATCCTCCTGTTTTCAGCCTCCCAAGTGCTGGGATTACAGGCGCACACCACAATGCCCAGTCTCAATTGCCATCTCAGTGTGCCCCAGGGGTGGGGCCAGCACAGCATGCTAGGGATCGAACCCTGATCCCTCTGTCTGCCTAAGCAGGCCTTTGAATCCGCTCAGCTATCTGGCTGACCCTAGATTAGTCTTTAAAAAAAAAACAGAGAGAAAGAATTAAAAAATAATAAAACTAAAACATTAGAAGCAATACAGAATTTCACTAAACAAAATTACAGGAATTCAGCAATGTGTTTTTTGTTTGTTTTTCTTTTTGGTTTTTTTAGAACCAGGGGTTGAACTCAGACCCTCCAGCTTGCCAGGGAAGCACTTACTCCACGGCGTCATCTCCCGGCCCCAGCAATGGTTGTCACATTGAATATAACCATCTTCAAATTAGTTGCTCAGATTACCAGATGTAAGGATGAAAATTTGGTCAAAAAATTATAAAAAATTAAAAAGGAAAGAGAAAATTTAAGCATTAAGTGCTCCTTTTAATAGGTTAGTCTTGAAAAAACACGTCTCTTCTGGTCAGTATTGTTCTGCACACTCCGAAGTCTAGGGGCCCGGAGAATACGGGTATGCACAGAGGTCAGGGGGTGCCGCTGCGTCTTCAGTGGCAGATCCGACTCTTCAAGTCCACAGACAGCCGTGCTTCGCTGCATTTTCCTGGGAACCCTGGGACCTTTTGGTCTATGTTTAATTCTACTGATTTTATTGAAGAGATTATGAAAAATTTTCACTTCCCTTTTAACCCTGCAATAAGAAAAGTACTGACACCAGTCCCCTGAGAAGTAAGTAGCACCCAGGGCGTCCTTAGAGACCCACTGCCACAGTTCTTCAGCTCCAAGCAGCTGATGCTGTGATGATGGATTTCAGCTAGTGATTTTAGATCTTTAGGCTTTTCAGAAGTATTTGGAAAATCAACAAATTTCTGTGAAATGTCCCGATACTTTGATTTTAATATCTTACCCATTTATTTTAAAGAAAAATAAAAGACAAAGACAAACAAAAAACAGTAGAATAAAGGTTCTGTGTGTGAGGCACGGGCCCCGAGCGCCTGCGTGTGACTTCTACCGGTCATCAGACCCGTGACGAGCACTTGCGTTGTCCCAGTGGCCGTGGCCCCAGCTAGCAGTTCGGCTCCCCGTTGTCTCCTGTTCCCCTCAACGTACATGCTTCATATAGGCGTAGTGGCCCCTCCTGTGTGCACCCCTTCTTACTCATTCCTGTGGCCTTCACTTGTTCATTTTAAAATTTAAATCCATGTGCACTCTCCCCCACTGTGTACCCCTTTCTTCTCTCCTGATACCCTGCGTTGTGCATGAAGGCCTGTATAGCACTTAGGATTCACTGGCTTTTCCTTTTTTCTTAGTGGAGTAGATGTTACATACGTGTATTTGAAGTTACTGATAACACACAGTAAATATTTTTAGTTAAAAAAATAAATTGAATTGTTTCCTCGCATGTTTTAGACTCAGCAATATTTGGTGTAATTTGAGGTGTTGTGGAGCGATCCAGGAGCTGTGTTATTTGGCTTCATGATTTTTATGAAATGTGAGATGGCATCTACAGCTCATTAAAAGAATCAAAATATTTTAGCAACTATTTGGTTAGTTACAGTGCATACATAATTTAACTCAAGATGTTTTATTTGCTATTTAAGAACCTGGAACAGATTTAAATAGTCTGGATTTTGAAATTGACTGCTTTAATTATATGTGTGCTCATGAAATTGCATTTCCCTTGTGAAGTCTTTAAGAACAAGAGTTAGCGGCTTCTTTCTCCCACTTAAATTTCTGTACAATGGATGTGGAATGAATGCACGTCGCCAGCCAGTCCGCTCCAGTTATCGTGAAGAGATCTGAATACTTTCATTATTGGAAAGATGTCTACTTGTGAAGCAAAGACATTGCCACTCTTAGATTTGGAAAAATGATTTATTTCCGTGTAGTCGTGTAGATATTATCCTTGGTGTATTTTCATTGATTGGGTGAACGGTGAAGTGAAGCTGATGCTTTGGAAATGTGAATTAAGACATGGCAGGTCACTGGAGTAGTCAGAGAGTACCCAGTGGGATCTAAGTCAAGCTGTTTTTGTTGTCCTTTCTGTTTCCTAAAGTGACTTGACCAATAGTATTTTGAGAGGCCTGGGAGATTACATTCCATACCATCTACAAAAACAAGATTGGCATTTCAAAGAGTAGTGTTGGCACTTCCCCAGCCTCCCTGCTAACCAGGAGCCAGAAGCCCAGCAGAGAATACTGGCAGCAAGGCCCACCTGGAGTTTGTAACTAGAAACAGGGGCCCCTGTTTGCCAAGAGGATCTTGGAAGAGGTTTTCTGAAAGAATGTTAATAGCATGTGATGATTACAGTGGGGCTTAAGGTAGCGCCAATTATGGCATGTTAGGATACGGCCCTTCCAGACTAGCACGTAGCCCTGCAGGTCTCTCTCTGCGAGGACGGAAGTGCTTTAGATCTACGCTGTCCAGCACATGGCTGTCTGTACCCTTGAAGTGTGACAAGTACAGCAGAAGAAACTCAAGACAGTTTTAATGAACGTAACTGGCCTCGTGTGGCTGGTGGCTACTGAACTGGACAGCCCGATGCGGGAGGAAAATGTACATACTTCATGTTTTGTAAAAGGGCTTAAATGTTTCTCGGTCTTCTGTCTGGATGAGGGAGTGCACTGTCTTCCAGGAGTCTAACCTCCAGGTAAAGCTTCTCTGGGGAGGGAGAGGCTTTGCGCAGTGAGACTGCAAGGACAGGCTGATGCTGAGCAAGCCAGGGAGACCAGCTGTCCCACTGCCCTTTGTGAGGTGACCCTCTGCCTGCCCCTGCCCCTGCCCGAGCCATGCTTTGGAGAGAAGCACATAGCAAGAGACACAACCGAGAGAAATTTATCCCCCAGAAAGGGAAGCCGTGTGTGGCTTGTACCCAATATGTGAGAATGCTTTTTCAGAATAACACGAGCTCTTTATTCGAGTGAAGGGCAACTTGACTTGAGAGCTCGCAGGACTAAGCACAGCCATACTTCTTAGTCTTCAAGGCATTTCCACAGTCAAGCATCTATTCTTCAATTTGTATCCCAATAAGTGTGAGAAGCAGGAATACAAGAAAACCAAGCTCAATTAGTACCTGCTTTGATTAGAACAAAGGAAATGTATTTGGAAAAAATATTGTTCATAAAAGAATGGAAGGAGTAGATAGCCAGGTAATATAATAGCTATAAGGAAGAGGTTGGGAAAGCCCTGGAGTGAACTCTTGGCTAGACCAGCCTCAGGAATGAGTTGGGAATCCTGAAATCACCTTGAAGAGAGGAAAAATCTCTCCTATTTTTAGAGATAGGTAGCTAATCTCTTTCAGTAATTAATTATGAGAAACATCCTATTTTGTGCTGAATCTCATGATTTAGATTCTACTTTACATAACTTTCAGCATTTCCAGACTGTTAAAATGACAAATGAGATTATCCCTGTATGTCCGAGCAGGACTTGGGGCTCCTTCCAGCCTCCGATCCTTTCGTGCAGAATGAGGGAGCCCTACGCATGTCACAGAGATCTGTCTTGAGGGGCTGGAGTGTCCGTAACTGCCTTGCTCTTATTCTTCTGCATCTACTCGTCGGGCGTGGCTAGTACAGTGGTGACATCTTGATCTTTGGTGAGTCTCTCAACAGATGGAAGGAACGGCAGATTCTTAAGTTACTAGTCAGAGGCAAGAAGCAAAATCTCAAATCTTTGAAGCTTTTACACTGTGGCCCTGTTGTATATATTTTTTTCATTTCCTGTCATAAATTTAAAACTGTGCCCAAAGGGAAAAATGGAACCAAAGAAACAACACGGATCAAGAAAATGTAGGGTACTTGCTACCTGTGTAAGCTAGGATTGTGGTCTTTGTACAGTTGTGGGTTTCTCTGATGGAGAGACGAAGGGTCGCTGACTGAGGAGGGGCAGCACTGGGACCTCTGGCCTCTCATCACTGTCCCCTGACCTGGCAGGAGAGCGTGGGGCTGAGTGACAGGTTCCAGGGCCCTTGTGACCGCTTTAGTGCCTGCCGCCAAGTGCTCAAGTGGCCCCATTTAGAGCTCTGACATGGGAATTTTAGAAGACCTTCCCTGGAGGCACACAGCTTGCTTTTGTGAGAGTGACCACAGCATAGGCTGGCTAGGCACCAGGGAGCCTGATGAAGAACAAGTGTCGTATCCTGAAGGAGAGAAGTAGAGCCCTTTCTCTCGTAAGGCACTGCTAGACTCTCAGGTCAAATAATGTAAAATATACATCAACACAAAGTGCTTGAATTCTACCTCTTGTATTTTCTTTCTCTCTCTCTCTCTCTCTCTCTCTCTCTCTCTCTCTTTCTTTCTTTCTTTCTTTC
>NDGN011495151.1:1715-18641 GCA_002564285.1 Tympanoctomys barrerae
ACACACACACACACACACACATATATATATATATATATATATATATATATATATATATATTTACAACAGCCAAGCAAATCAACACATTCATCATCATTACCTGGTGAGATAATTTTAAACATACATTCTCAGACCCAGACTCAGACCTTTTAAATCCAAATCTGTCTTTGTGGTTCTGTGACTCTAGACCTTTCACCATCGCAGGTGATTTTGATAGACAGCCAGGCTTGAGAGTCATGAGCCTGACTGGAAACAACTCAAGCATCCACCTGAGGTTGCCCAGATCAGGCGATTCGAAGAGCAGCTGCACTCCACCCTGGGCTCCACCGGGACGTTTGCATCCTGGTCGTGAAGGCAGGGCTGGGAGTCCTGGGAGGGGAATGGTGTCAGGAAGCAAAGAGAAGCACCTCAGCTTCCAGTTTTAATCAGGGCATGCTCCGTTTATCTTTTCACACTACCATCACAGATGCATTTGAACAAATGCTGGGCTACCTCAAAAAAGGCTTGAAAGCAGCTGAACTAGATGACCTTTAATTTATTTAATCAATAAAGAGTTACCAACTGTCTGGTGCATGCCAGCCTCTGTGCAAAATCAAAGCTGAGTCCAATGTGCTTCCTTTTCCCTGGGATCTCACCACGGAGAGGGAAAGAGAATGAACGGGTTGCTCAGAGGCACCAAAGCAATGCTATTACCAGAGGGGTGTGAGCACGGTGTCATCCCCTGGCTGTGTAGGAGGAGTTCTCGTGTTGTTAGGAAAAGCAGAAGTGACAATATGTGGAAAGGCGTGGGGGTCTGAAGATGTGGGGATGATCTGAGCACTGGAATGTGTCTCTAGCTTAGCAGGCACAGGGTGATGAGGCCACGAGCTGGCCGACCCTTGGAGCAAAGCTCACCTCTGGCTTCACACCAACGTGAGGGGTTATGGCTAAAAAACCTAGAGAACCAGAGAATC
The DNA here is from genome assembly GCA_002564285.1 of Tympanoctomys barrerae. Classification (NCBI taxonomy): domain Eukaryota; kingdom Metazoa; phylum Chordata; class Mammalia; order Rodentia; family Octodontidae; genus Tympanoctomys; species Tympanoctomys barrerae. The sequence continues at coordinate 2,669 of NDGN011495151.1, forward strand.
TTTATGACAAAAGAAAATGCTATTCACTCCTCAAAATGGTCATTTTGCCCCTTAGCAGACATACAACAATGTCCAGAGATAGTTTTGATTTGGCGTGAATGGAAGGCATCAGAGATACAGAGAAACATCTCCAATGTACAGGAAACCCCACAATCAGGAGGTAGGCAGTCAAAAATGACATTAATATCGAGAAGGAAACTGAGAGCTATAGGAAAGCACTAACAATTCTCATCAGGGAATTTAAACTCACTGGCAAGGGTGCATGAGAGCTCTTGTGGGGAATGGAAGAAGGTAGGGGTGATCTGTGAAGGGCTTCAGGTCCAACACTGCTCTTCCACCATGCTGATGTCTCAAAGGGCAAAGAGGAAGAGTCCTTGCCTACCATGTCCTGAAGACCAAATGGATAACTGGAGCTCAGAAAGGGCCTGGGATCTGTCCACGCTCTCAAACCCAGCCTACAAGTAGAGCCCAGATATTCTGTGGCCCAACGTTCAACACATTCTAATATTTGACCCCTGACTCTTCCTAAACTTTGCAAGCATTTCTCCCCCTCCCTCAGTTCTGTCGTGTCCTACAGCAAGCCTTCTGCTTCCACTCCTATGTGGAGTTTGGCATCTAAAGCTCTGTGCTTAGGACGCTGCCCGGAGGCCTGTCTAGAAGGCCGTCTGCCTGCACTGGAGGCTCAACTCTGTGTGGAGAGAGCCGGGTGTAGCTCAGGAGTCAGACGTAAGTTCAAGGCAAGTCTCACCCCCATGAGCAGAATGATCCTGGGAAAATCATTTCACTTCTGAGCACTAGTTTCTTCATCTGTAAAAAGAGGGACATTGGAGTCCTGGCCTGAAAAAGAAGAAAGGAGAAAATAGGCGTTAAAGTGCCAGCAAAGACATAGGATCTCAAAGAGTTTTTGAGGTAGTTCACCTGAAGTCTCCATACAATGAAGAGAAGACCCAAGTAGATGGCAGTTAGAAGGATATCTAAAAAGATACCCCCTTTGCAAGCCCTATGTCGGGTACCACAGCAGGAAATAACTCTAGTGACAAAGTTTCCTTCCAGAATCTAACCTTGTTCTCACTGTAGAGAAGTTTAACTGCAAAACTGGCTCCATAGGGGGAAAAATGTCCTTTCTGACCTCTGCCTAATGAGCCCATTGCTATCTTTGAAACGAGTAATAATTTGGATTCTTGAGGTGAAGGAATCCCTAGAATTTTTATGGCAGCCTACACTGAACTAACGAAAACTCCACAAATACACTGGTGTTACATATTATGTGCCCTGCCAGCCCTCAGCCCTTGGGGCACAGTGACTCCAGGCCAGGGCACAGTGATCTGGGAAGCTGGGGACAGAACAGACTTTTCCCTGCTGCAGCTTTCTTCCCACACATGAATACTGGGGCACTGCTCTAGATCCCAGAACCTTCTGTCAGCCTCCCCATCTCTCCCAGTGTTGATTTGCACATCTCTTTAACCCTGGTTAGCCACCCGCTTTATATCTCTTCTACCAGTCCCCAATTCATCCCTCATTAGTGTCGCCCACAATTGCACACATTCATGGTTCTCATTGTTAAAACACTTTCATACACCCCCAGAAGGAATATTACAAAGAGAAACCTTTCAGCTTATTATTCCCAAATTCCAAATTCATTCCCTTTTTTTAAACATGAATTTATTCAGTCTTAACCACAGATGTTCCTGGCTCTGTGCTAGACTTTTAGGATATAGGAATGAGCAATCTGACATGGCCTCAGCTCTCTGGATGCCTTTAATGCCTCTATGAGGAAGGAAATGCCCAAAAGACACCTACAAGAGACAACAAAGCAAAGAGGCAGAGAGGGCTTCACAAAATAGACGCTTAAACTGTCATCCTAAAGGAGAGCAGGAATTTGGTAGATAAGTTAGCCCAAGAGGGCAAAGCACAGGTAAGGCCCATGTGAAGGTCTATATTTGTAGAATACCACATTGAATGGGTAGAATTAGAAGTCCAGTCTTGGCCAGAGAGATGGCTCGGTGGCATAAGTGCTTGCCAGGCAAGCACAAGGGCCTGAGTTCAATCCCCGGTTCCGAAGGAAAAAAAAAAAAAGTCCAGTCTTGCTTAGATGAAGAGAAGTGGAAGGTGTGAGAGATGACACTGAAGAAGAAATAATGTGCAGGACCATGGAATGTTTCATAATTCATAAGTGTGCAATGTATATATTTTTCCTAAGATCAAGGATAAGCCACATAGTCAAACATAGAGTTCACACCTAATTTATTAGGTGTGTATTGATGCTTTGTATGTGGTCACCTCTCCCTTATGCATCATGGGTGGGAAGAGGAAAGAGTGTGAAGTTAGGCTGAAGCAGGACCGCTGACTCTCAGGGCGAGCCTGCTATTCTTCATCTTGGGCTTCAGCCCTTTAGCCTGGGCTGACTCCAGGCCCTTCAAAGCAGGGGCATAGATCCGGTTCTGTCTAGAGACGTACTTTCTAGCACAACACTCAGCACAAAGACACCCAGTCACCAATGGATGGATGAGGACGAATGCTGTGATTACCTGACCGGCACCAGCACAGAAAGCAGCAGTGTGACAGGGAGACTAAGGCAGACAAATGGTCAGGACTCTCCATGAGGAGGCAAGACTCGATTGGTGGGCAAGAGGAGAGGGTGTATCTTAGACTGAGTGTTCTGCCTATGCTAAGGCAAGGAGAGAGCAAGGCCTGACTAGAGCTAGGCCATGGAGACTGACCCACAGTAGTGGAAAATTTGTTCTCCTGAGCTATGTAAAGACTAGTTGTGTAGACACAGTGGATTCTGAGCATGGGAGGCCCCGAAAGTTAGAATGAGGACTGGATGTTGATCCACTGTGTGTGTGTGTGTGTGTGTGTGTGTGTGCGCGCACGTGCATTGGAGTGGGATATTTACTGTAGGTTTTGGAGAAAAGAAAAACACCAAGAAACCATTAAGCTGAATGTTGGGAATGTGGAGAGAAACAAAGGAGGGCCAGGAAAGAAGAGACCATGTCATCCATGGAGTGATCAAAATCCATGGCCTTCTGTTAGATGTGGGACAGGGTAAGGATGGGAAAATCAAAGGGAAACAGTGTGTCTTGGCCCTCTTCAGTCCCCAAACCATAGGGAGAAGCAATAGTTCCTAACTTGATCATGCAGATGCCAGGATGTGGAATTTGCCACACTGCCACAGGATAGAATTTTCCTCCATTAAAAGGATACGACCAGGGATCAGCAAACTACCACCAATATGGGGCCAAATCCATCCAGCTAAGAGCAGTTTTTACATTTTTGAGTGGTCAGAAAAATAATCAAAAGAATAATATGTTGTGACACATGAAATTTAAATTTCAAAGTCCACAGCTACAGTTTTATTGGCATGCAGCCATGCTGTCATTAGGTCTATTCTACTGCCACTCTCCAGCTTGAGGAGAAAATGTGAGCAGCTGTCATGGGATGCTGTAGCCCTCCCAGCCTACACTGTCTACTCTCCTGCCCCTTAGAGGAAAAGTTGGCTCACCGTGGTCTACATTCTCAACTCTTGAACACTTACATCATTTATTTCCCTTCTTCATGTAGACAGGAACAGATACACAAGCATCTCCAAAATCACCTTCAAGCCAAAAGGAGCTCTGTGTAGCGATGTACCCAAATTCTAATGATTTTGCTTCCAGATTCACCACTGTGAGCTGTATCATATGTCACAGGGAAAAGTCCTTGATACATAAGAATATTCACTCTCCCGTAGCTTGAGGGTGACTTGGGAGAGGTGGACATGTGGCCTGTCACCAATCTGCCAAGTTCAGAAAGGCTTCTTTATGCAAGTGGACCTAATGCAAACTTCTCCTAGGTCGCTACCCCAAGAGGGTTAACACACCAGGCGAGGCAAAAGACCAGGTCAGCCTGGAAGGCCTAGTGCCAATTCAATTTTCACAGAAGCCCACCTCCATCTGGAATGAACAATCTTTTCTTAACACTCTTATTAAACCCTAATCTTAATCGTATTCATCATTATTAAGTCTTGAAATTGTCTGGAATATTTAAATAGGGCCAAAGTGAAAGTCAGGAGGATGGATTTAAAGTGACAGCTAGAATTCTCCTCAAGAAGCCTGCCAAATAATCACTGGAGATTCAGCCCCTGATAGAAACCAAGGCTTCTGAAGTGAAAGATTTTCAACAACGGCACATGGGAGGGGGCTACCAATTACATTCGGCCTGCATAATACAAGTCGTTCTTTCAAAGACTCCTCAAAAACTTACCAGGGAAGGGAAGAGGCATAAAGAGAAGGTGAATTAAGGGCTTAAATGTACCCAAGGACTCTTAGGGCTTTTGAAAGTGACTAACTCTACAATCCTCCCTTCTTTCAGCTCCAAAACAATACCTATGTAATAACTCCACTAAGGGTCTCACTGTCAGCTGCCTCCATCCAGGTCAGGTGACACACTTCAACCCTTATCTCCTGATACCTGGCGGGAAGTCTCCAGTCTTTAGGACTACCTTCTGAGAAAGGAATAATGGCCCTTTCATTATTATTATTATTTTTAATAGGAAGTTTAATTTGAGATGATGGACTTCCATTGTTGCTCCCTCACCCATCCCACGGAGCATGGGGATGTAAATTTTTCAAGGATTTTCTGTACCCCAGAGCTGATTATGCATATTATATACACTGTCCCATTTAGTCCTGGTAAGAGTCCCATTGGTAGGTCCTACAGCTTTGGTTTTATAGATAAGACATTGTGCAGAGAGAAAAATACACTAATAACAGGCCCTGCATCTGGCGTGAATTCTGAGGGCACAGCTTGACTTCTCTGCTTCCACCACCCCCTGCCTCATTGTACTGTCTTGGATTATGAAGACAGGGTGGGAGAAGGCACAGAGTACAACACAGGTGAAGGGATATCCCCTATAATGAGGGATATTTTTATAAATCCTTGTGATTAGATTTGAATCTTGAATGTTAGAGCAATCTATTTAACCTTTACTCTGGCTAATGCATACATGAGATAGGGGAACCTATATACCGTCATAAAAATGTGAGAAATTGAAACCCGCTGACATAAAATCAAATAGCCCAGCCATAAAAGGTGTCGCTTTTATGTGATTATCTTGCCAATATCTTCGTGTTGCTAAACTAAATCAAACTACAATTTTCCCCACATGTCCTGAATTTAATGGGAACCATTAATGGATGTGAGTCCTTATAGATCTCCTCGTAATAAGAACATGGCCTCTTATGCCCTGGCCGATTCAAATGAAGCCACTGGACTGTCATTTGTTATGTGGCTTTGATCACACTGAGTAGTGGTCTTAGCTGAAATACCAAAGCCATTGACAGTCTACTAGTGCTCAAAACCTTCCTAAAATATCTGACATCAGTATTTCTTTCCAGAATCTTCTTCATCGAGTCCCATGCATAGCCGTTTTTCCTGGAATTCAAGAACATCAAAAGCAAAAGAGATTTTTTTGAGACTGTATGTTCCAGGAATGGCAGAATCAGAATCACACATGTATCTACTCTCTTTGATATCTTGGAGCACTAAGTTGAAGAAGAATTTTGAAGCCAGATTATACCTCACTAGGTAAAGAAGTCTGCATGTATTAACAATGTCTGCCCTGGTCATGGTAGGTGGAATGCAAGCACATGTGCCACAGCTATGCATCCATGTTTTACTATAACCCCTTCATTCCACAGTTGCACAAAATGAGACTCAGAGAACAAACAGACATGTCAGAGGCCACTTAATGAACATACAACACAGTCCAAACCAGAACATATTCTCCCTGACTATAGCCAGTGTCATCTTTATTGATGGAGAAACTCTGACTGAAGAGGAAAAGATAAGTTGGCAGGATGAAGGAGCTAAGAGCTTGCTGAAGACAGCTTCAACCCCATAAGTTAAGAAGCAAACTCTCACAAATACGCCAAGATCCTTAATCAAAAATCTTGACTCACTTTTAGGAAGTCACTATCTCTTCTCCACTCTTTTTTTTTTCCATCTTTTCTCCTCTTCTGTTTACCAGTCTAGGATATTGTTCTACTGATCTCAAATATCCCCAAACAAGGTTATCTACAATTAGGAGATTTGGGGTCCTTTTGTTAAATTTGAATCTTTTCAGTGAAGGTCCTCACAATTCCTGCTCACTATCACCCCCCAGGATTCCTTGACCATTGCCTTTACTCCCTTCCAAAAATCATGGTGGAGTGAGGAAAAACAGAGCAACAACCACAGTCCCTACCACTAATTCAGCAGCCACACAATCTCTTTGCAATAGCCACACGTATGTTCTGAATCCTCATCACCCATATTAAAAAGCCGCCAGTCCGTAACATGGCTCTTAGCACCTACATGGCCAGCCTTCACTGCTCCTTCTTTTCTCCATCCTTTTCCAATGACTAACACCCGAGACTGAGAAGGGCAAGGAGTCTTGACTGTCACTCCATTCTTGCATCACCACTCAGTCATGATGAGGAGGCACGATTTCTTTTTTGCTAGGATAATGCTTCTGAAAGGCTATTGCCTGTGAGTGGCAATGTCCACCTTAGACACAATTGTGTGTGTCAGGAGCTTGAGGCTGCTCTGCTTACTACTGCCACTTCAATAAAAATATCATCATCCACTTGACAGGCATATCCTGCACAAGCCTGACTCGATGGCTATGGCCATACTCTCAGTTCCCTGTGCTCCTTGGCCACCTAGTGACCCCTATCCAATTTTCAAAACCTGGACCAAGTGTTTCCATTTTTAAGAAACTCAAGGCAAGATGAACCCTCCCCCTCTAACCTGCACACATCCCTGTGATGATTTAGATCTAAAATATACCTTGCAACCTTCATAGATAGGGAAGCTGGTTAGATCATAAGGGCAAGGCGCTCCTCGGCGGACCCATCTCCTTGGTGAGCTCAGTACTAGCTGAGTGTGCTGTAGGGAACAGGGTGTGGCTAGAGGTGAATGACTGGGTGTGTGAACTGGAAGGGGGTAATCTTGAGCCTTGCTCCTGCCTTCTTTCTCTGCTTCCTCACTGCCATGGGTCTATCACCTTTCCTCTGCTGTGTCCTTTTATCAGGCCATTGGAATCAGCTGAACATGGACTGAACTTATGAGTCAGAACCAGCCTCTCTGCCTTTACATTGTGCATATTAGATATTTTGTTGTGAAGTCAGATGAAGTAATTCTTATTCCGGCTGAATAACCAGGTAAGGGTAAGATCGCACGCACACTCTGGAGACAGATGATAATAGGGTTTGGATCTAGAATGTCTCCCAAAGGGCTCATGCATCTGGAGGTAGGGCTATTAAGAAGCAATTGGATCAAGGGAGAAACTATACTCATGAGTGAACTGATCTATTGATTAGTTTATAGATAGATGTGCTGTTAGAAGTGGGCCTCTCGGAAAGAGGCCCGTCACTGAAGCCTGCCTTGGAGGTTGTGTCTCCCTTCCCAGCTCCCCGCTTCTCTCTCTGCTTTCAGGCTGCCATGGATTGAGTAGCTTTCTTTTTACTGTGCCACTTCTGCCTTAGAGGCAGCTGACAATGGGGTGAGCTGCCCCTATCACCAAAATAAACCAAAGCAAACCTGTCCTCCTTTAAGTCGTAAGTGTGGGGTGTTTTGTCCCAGCAATGGAAAAAATGACTAAAATGGACAGCCTGGGTACAAGTCCTGCCTCTGCTCGCTAGCAGCTTTGTGATCTTGTGCAAAATATTAATCCTTTTTGTGCTTTCGTTTTCTCACCTGAAAGCTCAAAAAATTATTGTGAAGACAAACGAATTAATGTGCCCAAAGCGTATAATGTAGTACATGGCACACATTTTATACTCAGCAAGTGTTTGTTATTATCTAGCTCTTGAAATTTTCTAACCTGATAATGGTATACCTACCTAGACAATTTCTAGACTGAATTGCAAATTTCCTGAGGTCTGGGATTTGATCTTAGTCATCTTTGAATTCTTTGCCTACCCAGTGCAATGCTGGTTACATAGGTGCTAATGAATATTTAACGGATAACTAAATGAATGAATAAATCTGTTTGAAGCCTCTCAGAGTCAGAAGGAAAAGTCATTTTCCACTGTTCGCTGCTGCTGGTGGCATATCCCAGTTCAGAGAGACTCAAGTGAAATGTTCCCTGGCTGTCACTCTGAGTCAGAAGAGACACTAATCTCAGTGACATCCCATCTCATGTTTACCTTGCAGTACTTTAATAACCTCTCCATAACCCTAAAAATTAAAATTCTTTTCTCTCTTGATGTTATCCCTGAGAGGGAAACACCATTAGTGCTCTCTAACACACACACACACACACACACACACACACACACACACTTTTCCCTTGAGTTTCTAATGAAACAGAAGCCAGCATGACTGTTTTATGCACTTATTTGTCTGCACTAATCGTAGTGGTAGAGACAGGCACATCTTTCCAAAGAGTGTTTCTCTGAGAACTAGTACAGAGCAACTTAGGCAGGGCGCAGTACTTGAAGGTGAGCTTGCAGGTATCAATACTTTACAATGATAACCGTGTGTGTCACCATCATCTTTGTACAAACATGTTCATTCTTTGCTTTTTAATCTTGTATTTATTTGTTTATTTATTTATTTATTTGGTACAGGTCTCACTATGCAGCTCAGACTCACAGTGATCTTCCTGTCTCAGTCTCCCCAGTGCTGGAATTACAGGTGTGCATCACCACGCCTGGTTTTGGTGGCCAGAATGGTGAGCTTGGGTTTCTAAGGCCTGCACAGCATGCAGTACCAGGGAGCAAACTAGGGTCCTTGTGCTTACCAGGCAGGCACTGAGACCACCAAGCTGTTTCTCCAACCAAATGTATTCATTCTTGAACTGCATGTGATACTTACAAATTGTGCTTCTAGTCATTTAGTCATTCATTCATTCATTCATTCATTCAACATATAAGTACTGAAGTATATTTTGTACTTAGAACAGTCCAGGGACATCATACATGCCATACCCTATAGAATGGTAGCTTAATATCTGGGGACTGAGATCAGAAACGGTGGCTCGGTAAGGGGCAATGGTATAAATGATGAAATGAATAAGGGTGTTCATGGTGAAGTAGGAGAGTCAGATTTGCCAGCATATAAGTCAACCTGTGGCAGGAATGAGAATAAAACACATTCATGGCAGACATGCATTTGCAAAGCGTGCTGAACTGAGTCTGGAAGGTCATGGAAGATTTCCTGATGATAGTGATGTTTGAATGAGGTTTTTAAAGATGCACAGAAATCTATTAAGGAAATTAGAATGGGAGATTTGTGGCTGGGGATTTTTGAGGCTAAGAGGAAAAAGGATGGGTAAAGATACCTCACCATGAAAGAGCAGGGGGCATTGGATGCAGTAAGCCACTAGTGCATTGCTAGAGCACTGGTTTGAAGGTCTGAGAAGCAGGCAATGAGGCTGGAGAGGTGTCAGGCAGTAAAGGACCCTGGGCATTGTGGGAAGAAGTTAAAATTTATCAGTGGCCAATGTAGATCTGTGATGAGGTTCAAATCAGGAGTGAAACATCATCACGCCAAATGCGAAGACAAGGATCCCTTGGATTTATGTGAACATTTTCCAACTACAACGCAATGATTTTTCCCAGTTTGTTCCCCTGTGGTTGAGAACTAGACTAGATGTGACCTAGTTCCCTGGAGACCTAGAACACAATCCAACACTTATTATTCTACGTCTGGGGGAGACCTAGTATTGCCTGTGCATATGGACAAATGGACATGGGTCTTGCGTGCAAACTGACAAGCAGAGGGGGCAATAGATTTTGATGTGTGACAGTTGGGAAGCTCCGTGTGAAACCCAGGTCCAGGAAGTTCAAACCCAGCACAGTTCATTCTGGCAGGCGCACAACATAGAGTGGCCCTTCTGGTACTCACTGGGTTCCAAGCTGGTTTTCTTCAGCCTGCCTTTCAAGGGTTTTCCTGCTCTTTATTTTCCTTACCTCTTTAGTATTCCATGTTCCCTTAAATACGTCTCCAGGTAAAAGGTACATCTGTTACATTGACTGATGTGCCCCAGATGCTTGACACATGGTGATTGCTTATTAGATATTTCATTAGCGTGGCAGAGTGAATAATGGCTCCCCAAAGATCACAGGAACCTGTGAACATCGCACCATATGAGGCAAAAACAAGAAAAGGACTTTGGAGATGTTCTTAAACCACAGGCCTTGAGGGAGGGAGATTATTCTAAATTATCACACCCTCAATCCAACATGATCAGTACGATCCTTCCAAAAAGGAGGCAGAGAGATCAGAGTAGAGACCAAAATGGCACAATAGAGGCCAAGACTGGGGAGGAAATGGCCACCAATCAGTCAATCAGCAGCTTCTAGAAGCTGGAAAGCCTAAGAATTTAGATGCTTCCCTCACTCCACCAGGAAGAACATAGCTTTGGCCACACCTTGGTTTGACCCATGGGATCCATTTTGACGATTCACCTCCAAAACCATAGAAACTAAACTTCGGTTGTAAATCACTATGTTTGTGGTAATTCATTGTAAAAGTGTTGAGAAATGAATGTAGTGAATGATTAAAGCCTATTCAGAGTTTGGTTGTCTTGGTTACTTTTCACTCCTTGCTGAGACAAAATACCTGATACCCAAAAGGAAGGAAGGAAAGATTTATTTATCTCACCATTTGTGGAGACTTCAATCTATAATCAGCTGGCGCTGAGGCAGGGTGGCATGGCACAGGGACAACAGTTCAAGATGGCAGAAGACAGCAGAAGCAAGCGCACAAGGGTGCAGGTGCAACCTCTTTTCCTCTCTTACATTGTATGCCTGCTGTCCTCCGATTCCATCTCTGTGCCCTCCTCTTGCACAGGCCCCCGATGCTTACAAAGTAAGGACCATGGTCCTCTGCTGAGTCACTGAGTTCAGCTTCTAAACCTCTCAGTTCGACACAATGAATCAACCACTATTGATGATGTGATGATGGGAGGAACTGAAGGAACCTCATGTCCAAAACAAGACCCAGGCCTACAGGAATAGGATCAAGAATCTGAAGAGTCGCATTTATAATTTTGAGTGTCTTCACACACATCCTATTCAGAGAAATCAAACTTGAAATATCTGTGATACACACAGAGTCAAGAGAGCATAGTGCACACACACCAGGCCTGCTGGAGGAGAAAGAACATGGAGATGGGAACAGCAGCAGGGGGGACATCTTTCTACTTCCAGTTGCTGTGAATGGCAGCAAATAGTTGTTCGAAGGCCCAGATGTCAGATTTCAGAGCTTGGGCTTTGATGCACTGTGAGGATTGAAACGCAACCTGTTAGCTGATGTAGTCCCAGACTAGAGCATGCAAAGCAGTTTCGTATCAGTGGCCAGAGGGCCTGCAGCCCATCTCCTGCTGTGTTTGGGAGTCCTATACATGGTGGTTTGGACTGCTTGACCAAGCACTGGACTATAACTGGCTTGTAAAAAAAACATTGCCACTTCTTGGGCCAGCGGGATAGATCAGAGGACTAAGTGCCTGCTTAAGTAATCACAGGGGACTGGGATTCCATCCCCAGAACCACATGCTGCAATAGCCCTGGCCCTGGGCACACTGAGCTGGCTACCACGTCTGGAAGTAGTGGCATATGCCTCTACTTCATCCCAGCTCTGGGGAGGCTGCAAACAGGAGGAACAGGAACACTATGAGTCCAAGCTGCATAGTGAGACACCAAATACATAAATCAAAAGAAAAAAAAGCCACCTCCTGTGCTGAGAAGCCAGCCTGCAGTGGATCCATCTCAGAGAAGCTGATATTAACCTTGTAAGCAGTGAGAAGCCTTGTGCTAAGGCATCAACCGACACAGGTGTGTCTGGAGATGCAACCTCTCTCTCCCCAATGACCTTGTAAAGTAAACAGCTCCAGGGCCACATCCTGGTCCTTGTGAATGAAAGTCTCTGGGGAAGCGATGTCTGAGAATGTGGATTTTCAACCACCCAGCCCACATTTATGTTCTGAAACTACCTTTCAGATTCAAAACTATAACTTCCCAATGAGGAATCTGAAGTTTACAGAAATGAGGCACTTTCCCAAGACTACATAGAAAACCAGGGGCTGAAGACATAGTCCCTGCACTTCTGGATCTATCAATATAATTGTGAAAGTTCAACTCCATTTATGAAGAAGAAACAAGACTGGTAAACATACAGAGCGCTCACAAGTTGCTTGAGAATACTGATATTGGTAATTATAATCTTCACAACAATCTTCTGATTTTGCGCATGACTCTTTTTCTGAAGAACCAGAGCTTTCAATGAGCTGAAGTAATGACAGGTAGTTTGAATCCAAATGCAGTGTTCTTTTATTTATCAGGAAGATCTAAGAAGGAATATTTAATGGAATGCAAATCATCAGGGTAACTGGGGGTGCAAGTGGAAGGTGGATTGGGGGCAGTGGGGAGGTGACTGGCGCTTTCTATAGGAGAGGTTGTTAGAGATACTATCTTAGACCAGGGGAATTTTTGAACTAGGCCTTGAGAGAAGTTTTAAATTGGCCAAAAAGACCCATAGATTTCAGGGTCTTCGCTGTAATGAATCCTTAAAAGAGTGACACTAGGGTATTGAAAACATGATTGTAATGTTTCAGGGGGGAATTAATGTCCTAATCCTGCAGAGGATGGATATTGGTGATCCTGACTTATGTGCACACCACAGAGCTTCCCTAATCAGCTTTTCCTCTTAGTGCAGCTTGGGGTGAAGGCTGAGGGCTGAAAATAGTCCACTCCAAAATCTTTTGATTGCAAAGTGTTTCAAGAGGGAAGACGTGGGTAACAGACTAATAGAACTCAGGAACAGTTTGCATTTATGTTTCCACAAAGCTTTTCCACCCCAAACTTCCTAACCATGGAAAGCTCTAGCTCCATCACCCTCTTCGATCAGCTTGTTCTATTGTGTTTATTGAGCACCTATTATGTGCTGCCAACATGGCCATCTGTGATAAATGTATAGCTTCATTCTCAACTAAACCTGAGAGATAGATTTAGGAAAAACTTTATGGATTAAAAAGTGCCAGATCTGTCAATGTTTCTTAGATGCCTATTATGTGCTCTTCTGTAGACTTGAGTGATTTTACCATCTTGAAAAGCCCATTTATTAAATAGATATTAATACTGTCTTTTTGCTGCCATACTGGGACAACTACATGAGAATAGGAATGTATTTGTCCAGGTGACCACCATGCCTTAGAGCTGTCTAGTACGTACTTGATAGTTGACCATTAAGTGAAGAAAGGAAGAAATCAATCAATCAGTGATAGTAATGACTTTATTTTCAGTAAAAAAAAAAAAATGAAGCAAAACAAAACAAAAAAAAACTTAGCAGTGACTATTTTCATCTCCATTTCCAAGGGAATAAACAGAAGTTACCAAGATCAAAAGAGTAGGATGGGAAAAGGCAGAGAAGAGTGAATCCCCGTTGTTCTCAATCTAACCTCAGTACCCATCTCACTAAATCAAACTTTATTGACTCGAATTTACAGATTCTAGAGACTGTAGATTCACAGATGTATAACAAGAATTCCAGACACGGCAACAGGGAAAACAATGAAAAGGTCCAGGGCAGGCCAAGCAGCTCAGCGGATTAAAGTGCCTGCAAGCAGGCACAGGGGCCTATTTGATCCCCAGGCCTGCTGTGCTGGCCCGCTCCCCGGCATGCTGAGACAGCAGTTGAGACTGGGCATGGTGGTGTGTGCCTGTAATCTCAGCTCTTGGGAGGCTGTAAACAGGCAGGTCACTATGAGTCTGATCTAGTAGTGCGACCATGAACACCCTGTAGACTCTTCCCTAAAATACAAAAATAAATAAAGAAAAACAATGAAAAAGTCCAGCAAGAGGGGCTGAAACTTCTCTCAGAGAGCCACTTTAGTGAGTTCTTCCCTAAGAGGCATATATGAAGCAGAATTTAATGAATATTGTCCACAAACATTTACCATGTTCCTAGAGGCTTTTTTGTCATCAGGGGAGATTGGACTCAGAGCCTTCACATTGAGCTATATCTTCTGCATATATTGATTGATTGATTGATTGAGTGGCTGACTGATTAACAGGAACTTGGTAAATCACTAACTGCCCAGACAATGCTCAAACTTCTGATCCTCCTGCCTCAGCCTGCCAGAATATTGGAATCACAGCTGTGTACCACCATCCCTGGCTTCAAAGTTTACTTGTATAATGGCAGAGATGATTTTACATATTAAGACTCTGGAGAAGTAGCAACACTATTACTTGGAGTAGTTCTTTAAATTCAGCCCCCGTGTGAGAAACCAAAGGTCCTGGACACACTGCTGTGTGTGAGGAGAGGAAGAAGAGAAAGGCTAGCGCGATTCAAGTGGCTGGTGAGAGCCCCGGCTCTGTGCTGTCGCCCTTTGCTTGATTCCCTCACTTCCAGGGAAATCTGAGACCCGCAGAGGGCCTAATGCACAAGCAGTGAGAAAGCAAATGACACAGAGCCAAGAATGCAAGAACCACGGGAAGGCAGAGAATAGCAGACGTGCACCTCCCCATCTTGCAGAGAGAGAAACTGAGGTTTTCTATGGCTATCCATGTCACTTACAGTCATCATTAGAAAATAAGGCCAAGACTTAGTCTTAGACCAACAAAATGTGAATGACCTCATTAGAAAAAAACTAACAAAATATTCTATCTCTTTGTTTTGTTCTGTTTGTTTGTTTTACAGAAAGCCTGGTCTCATAATTCTACCTTTCAATCCCATGGCCTAGCTTTCCTTCGCCTTTGCATTTTGCATTTTTGTGGTGCTCCTTGCATTCTGCCTCCTATCACAAATATTTATTCAGTTTGTTGCATAATAAACCATGTCCTTTTGAGGACTGGAGCTGTTTGGTGCCTCTGTAACAGCCTACAGAAGAAAGAGAAAAACTAAATAAATGCAAGCCAAATGAAAGTAATTCTACATTTATGTAACTCTAATTAGGAATAAAAGCCTTTGTTCTAATAAAAAAGAATCAAGGGCGTAGGCAGTTATTTTTGTGTGGAGGACGGGGGTGTGGGAGACCCCACGGATACTTCTGAAATCAGTTCTATTTTGCCTTTGCAAGCAGCCATCCCTGATGGAAATACCAAGAGAGCGAAGACACAAAGTACATTCTTCAAGCCTTTGAAAATTATGACACAAGAAGAGTAAAAATATATATATATAGATACAAAAGCAAATATTAGTGAGGAATTTGACAACAAAAATTTAAATTGAGAAATCAAACAGAGGAAAAGAACTTAAATGGTGTAGGAGTCTCTACCAATAGATTCCAGGGCTGTAAAACATCTCCGGCTCTTATTCCCCTACAAACAATTCTGCGTGTAAATGTATTTTGGGCACAAATGGCTCTGTCCTAGGATTCTTGATTATAATTATAATAATGGGTTTCTGAAAGGCTGCAAGTGGTTCTGGGAATGATAATAAGGGTTGAGAAAAGATATGTTGTTTATGTGGCTCGTGTTTGCAGAATATTCAATGAGGGTGGGAAGAAAAGCTCATGTTGTCCTTTCCACAGACTCCTAAATATACAATTATATGCAAGCAGCCCATCACCACCTCCTTCTCCTCCAACACACTCTCCCCATCAATCCCCTCACTGCACTAATTGGGGATTGTGGGAACTGTGGCAAAGCCACTCTTTCCTGTTTCCCCTCTGAGAGTGCTTATGTCCCACACCAACTCCAAGCTTCTTTGTTGCCTACAGAGCACCCTGAGCTGCACCCCTCAGGGAGGCCAGCTGCAGTGCCATCTGCCCCTCACTACATTTCAGCCTTGGCGAGGTGTCCAAGCCTCCTTCCTCAGCCACAACATGGATATCATGTCATTTCTCCTCAGGAATCCCACACCCTTAAAGGAGGTCCTTTAGATGGTGACCAAAGGGTACTCTCTTACTTCAGAAGTTTCCTAACTACATGGAGCCTACTGGAGCCATTGCTTTGTTTTTAATTGTGATAAGCCACACAACATGACATTTGGCATTTTAAGCTGT
>NDGN011495159.1:349-11636 GCA_002564285.1 Tympanoctomys barrerae
ATATATATATATATATATATATATATATATATATATATATTTGCATGTTTTTTCAACCTACCTTTTTTCCTATCTTTTTTCCTTTCTCTCCTCTTCATTGTTTAATCCTAAAAGGCTATTTCTTTCCATTTTACTGTATCTGTTATACCTTTCAGGTTTTATTTCTTCTTTTGGGTTTTTGCAATAGGAAGACAATATTATATTTACACATGTGGGTCTCTATTATTTTACTTATGAGTATAGCCTCTAGTTTCATGCACTTACCTGTGAAGGCTTTGAGTTTGTTTTTCTATACAATGTAGTATATTGCATTATATAAACATCCTATGTCATTTTCATCCATTCCTCAGGAGATATGCATTTTGCTTGCTTCCAAGATTTGGCTGTGACAAATTTTGCTGCTATCAATATGGGTGCACATATATCAATACGGTATTATGTTTTAAGTTCTTTTGGGAAATTAGCCTGAAGCAGAATAGCTGGATTGAATGGGATTTCCAATCCTAGTTTTTTGAGGTGACTCTAACTGATTTCCATAGTGGTTGTACCAGTCTACCTTACCATGAGCAGTGGAGAAGTGTTTCTTTTTCCAAAAATCCTCTCCAGAATTTGTTATTAGTTGAGTTCTTTATGATAGACATTCTTTCTGGGGTGAGGTGTTATATTAATATTGTTTTAATTTACTTTTCTCGAATGGCCAGTGATGCGAAGCAACTTTTCAGGTATTTACTTGCTTTTTGTATTTCTTCCTCTGAGAAGTGTGCATTTATCTCAAATGCCTATACTTGGATTGGGACCTTAAATTTTGCAACCCTAACTTTTTTTTAGTTCTTTAAATATTCTAAATAGAAGACATTTGTCTGGTCGATTATTGGTTAAGATGTTTTTCAAACTTGTGGGTTGACTTTTCACTCTTCTGGTAATTTCTTTTTTTTTTATACAGAAACTTCAGCCAATGAATGTGAAAAGGTAATTTTAAAAAATTATCGACAAAGAAAAGCCCAGGTGCAAGTGGATTCACAGCTGAATTCTACAAGAAATTTAGAGATTTAATCCCAGTACTCTTGAAACTCTTCAGCAAAATTGAACAGGAAGCTATACTCCCCAAATCATTCCTGGAGGCAAGTATACTAATACACAAAATGAGAAAGATTCAACAAAAAAAAGAGAGCTACAGGCCAATTTACCTCATGTACATGGATGAAAATTCATCAGTTAAATCCTAGCAAATTGAATACAAAAAATCATCAAAAAGGTTATATAGCATGACCAGATCAGCTTCATCGCAGAGATGCAAGGGTGGTTCAGCATATGCAAATATATAAATGTAATGCACTATATCAATAGAGCTAAAACCAAAAACCACATGATCATCTCAATTGATTCAGAGAGGGCTTTTCACAAAGTCCAACATTCTTTCATGAACAATTCCCTATAGAAAATTGGAATAGATAGCATCTACCTCTATCTGTTAAAATCTTGAAGATATTGGGGTAAGCGGTTCATGAACAAAAATCAAACTGCATGGGAGATACTTCAAAGGATTAACAAAAGGAAAGGTGCTTAAAGGCCTTTCTCTTAGGCTCCAGGTATTTATAGGAATTCATGTCAAGCCAACGTGAGGCCTTTGATCAAATGATAGTTTTCTGACAAACAGATGTGTTATGCATGCTATGTAAATTTAGAGATCTTTGTCTAAAAGGCATACTTCATTATGACTGTTATTCTGCACTATTACATATAACTACTGATGCCAAATGATCTCTAAAATTATGCAACTGTTGTTAACATTCTATAGCTAATTAACTACTAGAACATCCATGATGAATGCAAGATAACACCTCCCTGGTTATGCTTTATATTTCAAGTTGCTTAATGATCTGATAAACTTTTAATAATTAAATGAGTTGCTCCCAACTAAGTATACTAATGCAAACCCAGATTCTGCTATTGAAACAATTGTTATTACTTGCTATTTTATATCCCTAACCATTCCTGACATTCTTGCCAAGCTTAAAAGACAGAACTGAGCTCTCAAACCCCATAGGGAGATTTACTTAATCTAAATTTCCATATCTTAAAAAATAGAGGCAAAAATAATTATACATGAATGTCAGCTTCTGTCTGTGACATTTGGGAATCTCATCAAAACAGGACCTTGGCACGGTAATGCTGAGCCTAAACAATGCTGCTACCCAAACTCCTCTGGGATCATGTTTCAAGTACAGCAAAAGACACTGGTCATCAGGTTGCCCCTATAGCCATCACTGGAACCTGGTTCCATCTGCAAGCTCAAAGGTCACTGGAAAAGCAAATGTCCTGTCCTCCCCAGAGATGGCAGGTCATCCAATTCCCTACCCTCACAGGAAAACTCACTGCAACCAGATTCTTCATTACTTGACCTGCTTGGTCTTTCCACTAAAGAAAAACAGTGGGGCTTGGGGCACACAGCCCCATTGAGGTGTCTCTGTCAGAGACCCCAGTCTTGCTGGTTATCCCAGGTAAACAACTCTTTTTTGGCTCACACAGAGACTATGTAGTGTTCTTTCTGAATTTTCCTATCACTGTATTAGTTCTTCAGTCTCCATAGTGGGTGTGGATGGCTGACCAACATAACTCCACAGGCCAGACAATTAATGAGCGTGTCCATTTCACATTAAAACAACAAATTTCTATGATAAGGAAGGGGGAGATGGCTTATTCCACTCTTCATGCCATACTACAAGATGCACTTCATGTTTATAATTCTTTCAATTTTGACGAACAGTGTTCTGCACCAGCACGTAGACATTGGGCCAACACCAATGTCTTGTCCAATGGAAGCTCGTCTTTAGAGGAAAGCAGTGGGGCCCTGATTCTCCTCTTAACCAGAGGAAGGAGTTACGCTTGTGTCTTCCCTGAAGTTGCCACATCCATCCTATGGATACCAGAGAGACTGATCAGGCCTCATCATGGAACCAGCAAGTATGGAGGGCCCAGTACATCTGATTCCTCCTGTGACTCATCCCAAGATCTGTCTAGAGAGAAGCCACCAAGCATTGTAAAGAAACACCCTGACAAGAAGACCTCCCACTTAGGTACAAGTGAAGAGCCTGACACATGAGGCCACAGCACCCATGGAGGCACAAGGCATGGGGGTTACCCCAAGTTATTTGTGTCCATGCTTGTGGTTCTTTTGTGCCAGGTGTGTCCTATTTATGTAGAAGGCCACTGTTGGGCTTACTACTCCAATCCACTTTTTCTGCACCCAACTCAGTGGTCAAGTGGAAAAGTGTTGGTGGCCAACAATGAGTCTATTGGGCTCGGGGGTCATGCATAAAGAGACAATGAATAGATTTTTCCCAAAAAGTTGGATAAATATACAGGATTTAATGGAAGGACCCCTCTGTATTTTATGGTGAACAATCTGGAGAAGCCAGTGAGCACTTGTGTTGGAATATTAATTCAGAGCCAGATGGTACAGAGCCATGTTGATCCTTGGACCTCCCCTGTTTCAAAACTAATATGATTGGGATTATTTGATGGCTTTCAGGCACTTTTTCCAGGTTATATTGCAGTCTTTTCTTCCATGCTGCCTCCCAGAGATCTTCAGCCTGGTGAGGTCTTTCCCCATGCATACCTCTTGCAGGGGAGGCATACAATCCCCACCCCCTGGCTTTTTTGAGGTTTCATTATTCCAAAAGAGCATCCTTATGGTTTTGAAGTTACTGATTGATAACTTACCAGTAATAAGGAGTTTAATTCCTCATGGTTTCAAGGACAAGTATCCCCAGGGTTTAGCGTCCAGGAGTACCTGGGATCTGTACATCTACAGCAGGACCTTTGGCATGTTATAGCAGCCATGAGTGAACTATAGCTTTATGTCCCTGTGGGCCCCCAGGTTTGACTGGGAAATTTTCCTGTTTTGGCATCTGTTAGACCTCCCTTCATACTGATACTTGATGAAGATGCTGATGCTCCCCTTCAGTTTAGCAGACTGGACTGCTTGTTTTATAATGTAAAGTGCTTAGGATGTACTTTTGCTAATTGCATATCCTGGCTGTGCCCAGGCACTACTGTTTTGCTGCTTGAACAGCTCCCTGTATTGTCACCCCTATAAGCCTGAAAGAACCCTGGTATGAAAACTCTGCTCTGTATGTATTACTAGAATTAGATAAACATCAAAGCACTTTGTGGGACTGTTGGTTGCAGTATAACTGTTGTGATTTAGATCCTAGGGGCAAGGGTTGCAATGGGAAAGGATCCAGGACCACAGTAGGGGAGTGAGGAAACATTCTGATGTGGTTTGGATCTAACTCAATTACATAAAGAAAGGATGGATATAAATTATGCTCATGGTCCCACTGCTGATGCTTCTGATTTGGCACTAAATATTTTTAGATTGTTAGAAATATATTTTTCCTGCATGGCTTCTAGCCTTGGACCTGGCCTTTGATCTTTCCAAGTGTCTTATTGCTTCTGCTTTGTTTTTTCCCAGGAAACATTGGAAGGGCTTGAGAGAAGTCACATAATCTCTGGCTTGCCTTCTACAAGAACAATTAAAAATAAAAGAGGGAGAGATGTTGGAGGCCAGATGAAAATGCTTGACCTTGCTGAACAAACATTCTAATAGGGAAATAAAATGTGTCCATGTGCCCAGCTTTATTATCTTGCAATTTAAGCAATGGGCTCAACAGCAGATTCAGAGTTTCTTCTGTTTTTCAGCTTGGTCCTGGGAACTATGCTGGCCCTCATAAAATAAGTAATTTTAGAGTTTAGTAGGAAAACAATTGCACACAATATCAAGAATTTTCTCTATGTAAGCTTGAAGCAAATGAACACACTGCTGTTGCAGCAATGCACACCTCCTGACTCTGATGTTATACTTTCCGTTCTGTCCTCCCTCTGTCCAGAACATCTCTGCAAGGACGGGACCCCTGCAGGGAATAAAGAAGCTAAATCTCTTCAAAATTCAATAAGCCAGGGTTGTAGCACAAATCCTACATTTCATGGACTGAGGCCAATCCTTTTCTGATATTTTGGTAGACACAAGGAGATGTGCTATATTTAAAACAATGGATGGATTTTAGAAAATCATAGATTTGAAATGTAAAAGGATAATGATATTTATGGCCAGAGGTAAATGAAGAGATATCACTTAAGTACATGAAAAAATGTTAAAAATGGACATTTCATCAAGACCAAAGATACAGTCAGATGATATGAATAGAATATAGAAGTGGACTTATAAATGACAAGAAGAATTTAAACTACAGTGGGTTGAAAAGTTAACATGCAGCTCAAACAAATAAAATAAGAGATGAGACAATTCAACAATGCTTTTATCCAATATAATGTATTAAAACTTACTCAATTATGTGTTTATATATATATTCATATATTCAGAAATATGTGAAAGAATCACAGAAATAATCCTTATAATATTTAAAATTATCATAAATACTTTAGCATTTGCAAATAAATAAATTAAAAATATTTTTGAGAGTTTTTATTTTCTTTATGAAATGACATATAATCCCAGGTTCAAGCATGACAAAATACAGAACCAAAAAAGAAAAAAGAAAAAAAAGAATATAAACAATGAATGCAATAAAACTGTAAAGCTATGCGTGCAAACCAATTTTTAATATAATTCATTAATAATGTATTGATTATAAAATCACAAGTATTCTATTTTGAAGGATCCAGTTTCAATCTTGGGTATTGAAGTAATGGGACTATTGTGCATTCTTTTTTATAAATTTTGCTTTTTATCTTTTATTTATTTATATGATACAGAGTCTTGCTATCTAGCTTGGACTCATTCTGGTTCTCCTATTTCATCTTCCCCAGCATCGGGATTACAGGTGTGCATTACCACACCGAGATTAGGTGGCCAGTTTGGCACAGAGTCAGAATGGCATAAAGTACCAGGGATCAAACCATTGTCCTTGGACTTGCCAGGCAGGCACTTAGACCACCGAGCTATCTCCCCAGCCTTTGAAGGCTTTATACTCAACTAAATATATATGGTTAAAGTGCCATCAAGCATCTTTAAATGTCATAGATTTAAAAAACAAATTGGCTGAAATTTTGAAGTATGCTTAATTGAACATTCATAAATTAATGAGATAAAAAGATAAGTGAATCAAGAAGATATAACCACTTATGCCCTCCTTATCCTCACTGCCTCCAAGATTACAGCCTACCTATTTACCCCTCTACCAGTACTTCATAGTTCTGAGTCAAGACAATAAAATATTCTCTTGGAATATATTCTAGAGCTGACACACTTTCTGAAAGCTTTTTTGGCAAGATGAGCCAGAAATAAAGGAAGAAGATTGTCTTCTGGATGTTAGTGATGGCTGCAAGGTGGGAGGCGCAGGTGGAGAACACTTTGCGCCTTCCCTCTGCGGAGTGCATCCTCAGGACAGGATAGCGATGAGAATGAAGAAGTAGGAGGTGAGGATGGTCACAGTGGTAAGGATTGCACTGAACATGGCCAGGATTAGCAGCAGCACCTCATTCATGGTGACATCAGAGCAAACAAGACTTAAGAAAGGGGGCAGGTTGCAAAAGAAGTAGTTGTCACATTGGATTGTAGGATTGACCATCCACAGCTAAGTGCAAGTGAATCAGAGAACACACAGTGTCACAGAGGTGATAGAAAGTAACCAGCTCCACTTGGAGTTTCCAGGACATAATGAGCATGTAGAGCCGCGCATTACAGATGACCATAAAGCAATCATAGCCATCCCAGCCAACAGGAAGATCTCTGTGTCCACACACATGCAAAACAAAAAAAATTCTGTCCTGCAGGCCAGGAAGGGGATGGACTTGTTGTTTAAGGTATTATTCAGCAATCCAGCATCTTTGACACTGTGCCAGAGGAGCAGCAGAAATCTACAAAGCCCAAGTGGCTGAGGAGGAAATATACGTGGGTGTAAAGTGGAGAGCAGACCTGAGTTCACCATCATGCCCAGGTGGGCCAAGACGGTCATGCCATAGAAGAGAAGGAACACCAGGAAGAAGACAATTCTCAGCTCAGGGACATCTGATAGCCCGAGGAGAATGAACTCTATCACCATGGTGCACTTTTGCTCTGCCATGTGACCACTGTGTTTGAGGCTGAAAAAGAGATAAATGCTACTGCTTATTCATTCAAAATTTAGCTTACTCCAAAAAAGATACCAGAAGAAATGACAGAGATCATTTTATCAGCAAAGAAGTTACACTTTTCATACAGAATTCAGCAAACCTTAAGGTACTGTGTGATAGAGATGCATACAATCTGTACTCTAATTTAAATGTCACATGCTGTTTCTTACCTGTATGAATATTTAGGTGATTATCAATTTCTCATAATTGCACTTTGACACTGAGTTACAAAGAAAGAGACCACCATGTATGTTATCGTCATTCCCCTGTGTATCTCTAATTATTACTACAGCACGCATTCTTCAATAAATGCTCTAAATATTCAGGTCCTAGGAATTTATTTTTTAAACACAGGGTAAGGTTTCTAAATTGGCACTGAGGTGGGGAGGTATGCTTTACATTATTAACCTATGATTGTGTATGCTTATTTTATTATTTTTTTATTTTAATGTATTTGGTTGTTACAGGGTCTCACTATGCAGCTGGGACTCATAGTGATCCTCCTGTTTTCAGCACCCCCAGCTCTGGGATTATGGGTGTGCTCCACTATGCCCAGACTGTATGGCTGGCTCAGCCTACCCTGGGGGCCAAGCTGGGCAGCATGTGATGCTGGGGATCGAACTGTGGTCCCTTCACTTGCATAAGCCTGTGCATGCAGGCGCTTTAGTCTGCTGAGCTATCTGGTCAGCCCTTTAATTTATTTTAGTTTGAAGAAATACAATTTATTCTTTGTCCAGTTTTCTTCATGTATATAGTATAGCATGTACAGGTTCTCACTACACGGATCAGACTTGTAGTTATCCTCCTGTTTTCAGCCTCCCAAACGCTGAGATTACAGGCTCACGCCACTATGCACAGTCTCAGTTCCTGTCTCAATGCTTCCCAGGAGTGGACCCGACAGGGCAGGGATCAATCCCTGGTCCCCGCCTCTGCCTAAGCATGCACTTTAATCCACTGAGCCATCTGGCAAGCACTCTTGTTCATTTTTTTGGTAAAAAATTAGAATAGTGCTTTCTCTATAAAATTAGCAAAATATGATTTTTTTTTGTTCTTGGGTAAAGCCTTTCTAGAACTGTATACTTCAATTTTCTGAGTGTCTATTTGGAAATTAATATGCCACTGTGAATCCATATTAATAACTGATTAAAGATGAAATCATTAAGAAAAATGTCCATATGGTTTGCATCATTGTTCATGATACTGCAGTTTAGTAATGATCTGAACTGAGAGGGGGTTCAAAATTACATTGCAGATATGACATAAATCATGCAGTTCTTAAAATCGTAATTGTGAATAATGTTAATGACATGAAGATGTCATAAAGACCAGAATTTAGTAACCTGTATATTGAAATATTTTTGAAATGAAAGAATAGGTTATTTATAGTATTAATTTCTGTTAGTTAATTGAAAAGAAAATTTTGTGTTTATACTTGTTTGTCCATGTTTTAGACTCTAGTAACTAGTTCAAAGATAATGATGTATACACTATGTATTAGCAGGATTGTTTTTATTATGCTGCTCTGAAATGTTTATCTTTTCTGAAAATAAAAGTAAAATAATTACTAACAGGATGTTTAAAAATAAAAGTTGAGGGCCAGCGAGATATTTCCTCATACTAAGCGCCTGCCTTGGCAAGCTCAGGGTCAAGGGTTCCTTCCCCTTTCACTTGTGGCGTCTAAAGACGTTTTCAATGCCCTGACAGGGAGAGATCAGGACACCTTGAGACCACAGCGCACATGACTGTCACCTCCCGGTCCCACCCTCACCCAACACACACAGGATTGTCTGGATTTTAATGTCAACAGCAGGACCCTTGAGAAGCCTGCTCAAGAGAGCACTTTCAAAGTGTTTTGTGTGGGGCCAAGACAATCCACCTCATTTCTGCTGCAGAGGTGTTTCCCATGGCGGGGCTCCTCCAGGAGCAGCCGCTCAGCCTTCCCGTGCCTCCCTCAGCACCCGGGGAGCTGTCAGGAGCATCTCCATGCAGGCTTCATCAGGATGCCGGCGTGAGATCTGTGCAAAAGGACAGACCCCAAGTCTCTCTGTGCTCACTCCTTTTGCCCTATCACATGAACAGTTGCCTCAGGAGGTGGTTTCGAGTGGTTTCCATGTCCCATGGAGGTTCTGCTTTTCCACACAGGGAAAGCAATTGTCTTAAATGATTCTTCAAAGCACAGAAGTTCTAACACATTATCTCATCTGGGGAGTCATAAATGGCTTGTGTTTAAATATCATCATGACTCATCATAACCTCCACAAATCCTCCTACTTTTAACTGTAACTAGTAAATTTGACCTCCAAGAAAAGAAAGTTGTATTCCTAATGCCCAGAAAATGCTACTCATATCAAACACCTCCTCCTCCAAAACAAAAAAAAATAAAATTTATTCTAAACGACTGACCCATGGGACATGCATCACACAGTTTTTCTATTTCTGCAGATATGATGGTGGGGAATTGCTATGGGTTTTACATTTGTGAGTTTATCTCCAGGGTTTGTGCTCCTAGAGTATCTAAAGCAATCATTGTCCTCTATGTGATAGCCATAAGATACTGGGAGAATCATTCTCTCCTCTATTAAAGCTATTATTGCCAGGATATGATAAAACTTGGGGAAAAACAAAATTGAGGTTTTTGTTTAGTAATGCCTCTCAGAGTCATCAGCCACACAGTTCATTCAGGTTTTATCATGAGTTACATAAAAAGCTATATTCTGGCATTGCCTCCATGAAGTGATACTCTCCTTGCCATAGTGAATTCTACGAAGAGTTCTTAGAATCTTTTCTTCTGCACACAAAAGATCCTTCTTGAGAGGCCTAAGATTTGAGCATTACCCTAAGTCCGAGAAAGGAGAGAGCACAATTAACGTCTTTTATAAAGAATAATCATCATTGTCCAGCTTTACTAAATACTTTTTTGTTTTCTTTTTTTTGATACAGGGTCTCACTAAGCAGTTTGGACTCATAGAGATTCTCCTGTCTCATTCTCCCCAGCCCTTAGGTTATAGGCATGCACCACCACATACAGTTGCAGGCCCCATCAGTGCATCTGAGGGTCCTGAGCTGGCACTGAATGGAATACTGGAATGAAACTTGTGACCTTGAGCTTGCCAGGCAGGTGCTTATGCCACCAATCTATCTCCCCAACCCCTTAACTGAACACTGTCAGTATAGCAGTTATTATTCATATAATCTTATAATTCTATAACACATATAATCACTGTAACACATATGTGATGTCAGTCGTTTTATACTGCCTTTATGAATGAGACACCTGAAGCTCAAAGAGATGTAATTTGCCCAACATCACACACAGAAGCCAGGAAAGGAAGGAGATGGTTTTGAATGCTGCCATTCAATGGGCACCGCCATTGGACTGTGGGCGGACCGCAGCCTCCGGGCACCAGGAGGGGCAGACTCCCATGCAGAGCTCAGAGCCACAAAATCGTGATGTGCCAAGTCTCATGATTATTTCCAGGTTTTCCCAACGACAACACTGTGATTTAGAATTGAACTGATAGTGTGACAACTATGCTCTTTGTGCTCCTAGAAACTCCAAACATACCAAGAACTTCATGAATGTAACAAAAAGTCAATATTCAAAATTTATTTATTTATTTATTTGGTATAAGGTATTACTAGGCAGCTCAGATTCCTAGTCTCGACCTTCCCAGCACTGAGATTACAGGTGGATACTCGATGTCTGGTTTCCATGGCCAGCATGGCATGCGGTTCCTGGGACCTAACTTGGTTCCTTCTGCTCTTTTTTTTTTTTTTTTTTTCTTTTGGTTCCTGGTTGAACTCAGGACACTATGCTTGCCAGGCAAACACTTACTCTACTGAACTATGTCCCCACTCCGTTCCTTGTGCTTGTGAAGCAAGCGCTTAGGCTGCTGAGGTATCTCCTTAGATGCTTTATTTTCAATATGTTGGAACACATGTATTTTTCTGGCATTGATCTATGTGAGAATTCTCAGAACTTGAGAAATCTGTATTCTAAGAAAAGCGTTTGGGTCAGGGAGATAGCTCAGAATAGTAAGTGCTTGCCTGGCAAGCTCAGGGCCGTGAATGGAAACCCCGGTACTGGAAAAGAAAGAAAGGAAGAAAGAAAGAAAGGAAGAAAGAAAGAAAGAAAGAAAGAAAGAAAGAA
>NDGN011495167.1:0-7500 GCA_002564285.1 Tympanoctomys barrerae
ATGCATTCTATTTCTTTCCTATATTGTTTATTCAAGGATTCCATCATTTTTATATTCTGTTCTATTTTTTATAAGTGTCTTCTTTAGAAGCACTTAATACTTCTTTCATTATAGTTATCACTTCTTTTTTTACTTCTGAAATTATTTCTAATCTGATTTCTTCTACACCTTTCTGCAGTTGTTTTTTTACTTCAGATGCTATTATTTCAGAGATTTCAGGCATGTGATTTCCAATTTCTTCTATGCTAGTGTCTTCTGTATTTGTTCTAGGTGGGCTCTGGGACTGAGACTACATTTTGTTCCTTCTATTTGTCATTTTCTACAGCACCGTCTTTTTACCTTTGGTGTAGAGCTCAGATAGAGTTATTACCTTAACACCAGGTCTAGATCTACCAAGTTCAAACTCGTCCAAGTAGGTGTGGCTTGGATCTCACTGCTGTGCTCCACTTCTTCCTGTTGCAGCCATTGGAGTTGAATCCTCTGTGCCATTCTGGAAAGATATTCTTTTCCTGAATCAGCTGGGTGGGTCTTGCCTCTAGCCTCTTGGCAGGGAATTCTGCTGAAGGATTCCATATCGGGCCTGAGCTCTGGGTTGAATGAGGATCTGGCAGGCCCTGGGATGGTCTCACTCCCACACCTGGCCTGTGTTCTGGGTCGAATGAGGATCTGGTGGGTGCCGGGTCATCTCACTCACATGCCAGGCCTGGGGTCTGGGTCGAATCAGGTTTCTGTTTAATGTGGTCAATGGATCGACCACCTAGCAGAAGTAAGGCAATTTGGTGGTTTAGGTTATTTTTGCATGCAATCTGGGACATGTCTCCCCATGGCCCAGAACATGTAAGGCCCTTGAAGGAAAAAGACATGTAAAAATAACCTGAGTTCTCGTGGGTCATACCAGGTCTGCATTAGGGCAAGTTTTTTAGTTGTTCCCCTTGTGTAAGATTTGTGCAATTGTTCAGATATAAATTAATCATTTGATCAACCAAAATTATAACCAGATAATTTGCTGTGCTTAAACTGGCCAATGTGAACTTGAGAATAACAGTGCACATGGATGCTTGAGGTATTCTCAGACCACTCACTATGAACTGCCATGAGCAGAGCACGCTGACCTGGATGTGCACTTTTCAAGAGACTCTAGAAGTTCCTTACTGCGAACCTTGGGAAAGAGGCTGCCAGGCTACTCTGAGTAACTTGCAGAGCCTGGAAAATGCCCAGCTGCCCTTTGTCCCTGCCTTGGAAGAGCTGCTGCACTCAGTCCATCTGGCACCATACCACTACATGATCCTATAAGTCTGCTACTGAACACAGTCCCATGTGCAGGCACAGCTGGATGCAGAGTTCACATGTTTACTTGGTCATTGTTTTTCAAGGATGGAAGCATGATTGGGAGGTGCCTATTAAGCAAGAGGAGAATCTGAGAAAATAGTAACAATGGCAAAAAGCAAATGCTTTTTAAAATTATAAAACAATACATTCTCACCAGCAAGAGAGGGCAGACAGGGATTCTGAATAGGATCCGGTGGCCAACACTGGGTGAGCCCAGAACAGCCTCAGACATGAGGGACCATGGCATGACAAGTGGACATAAGGATCTTTACCTCACCTAGGTATGCCTCTACAGGTACCAGAAGAAACCTGCAAGGGGAATCTCACCAAGACAAGGGCCAGGCTCAGAGAGTCTCATCCCTACAGATCTGACACCCTTCCTTCCTCACAGATATGCTAGGGCCCATGGGACAACAGTAAAGCTAGTAGGATTCCCCAGCTGAGCTTGGGAAGCTCCACAGTGCAGTCTGAGGAAGACTCTTGTCCTGATGAACACAAAGAGCATGGTGAGTCCACCTGGGAAGGTTCCTACTGTCCCTCTAAAGCCCAGTGGACATGGCACATTTTTCTAGGTGCTGGCTGAAAAAGGAGAAAAAACAAAGACACTTGGATGAAGAAAACAAAGGAGTTTTGTTGCTACAAGAGATATCTTTAAAGAATGCTTTGATGATGTCCAAAAGAAAGAAGAAAATGACAAAAAAAAAAGAATCTCAGAGTGAAGAATAGAAGGCAGAGTAAGACAGCCTGTGAATGCAATGCACAAGGCAGCTAGCAGCCTCTCCTTCTTGGTGTGGCTCTGCCAAGCCACACTGATGACTGCCACAAAATTATTCCACTGTCTCGTGGCAAAGACAACAGTCTGATGAATGGGATGGTAAAGGACCCTAAATGACAGGAAGTTAATCTGCTTCACTTAGAGCAATGAAATAGGAGTGACAGAGTGCCCAGAGCCACTACTAAGAAAAATACACAAAGCAATATTAAACACTTTAAATTAAATTAAATTAAATTTAAAAATAAGCACTGTAAATAAGTGAATAAGATCTGTATCCTCTTTAAAGAGCAAGTAACATACAGATGAAAATAAAAAGAAAAGAAGGAAAAAATAGGGTCAGTAATACCAAAAGAAATGGAGAATGAAAATAAGGAAAGCAGTAACTACCTTACGGTAAACCACATGAATAACATGAAACAAGCAGTGGGTGGTCAGAGTGCCCCAACAAACAAACATACAAACAAATAAATGCAACCAAACCAACAAGACACTCTTGCAATAAACTCACGTCAAATTCAATGACAAAAATATTTTGAAAGTAAAATAATAACAGGAACAAATATACCTTGCAAACACAGACACACAAGACGTGGCAATATGTATATTAGATTAAGTAGGTTTTAAAATAGAAGATAAATGAAAAACAGCAGAAACAAAGAAGGATTATTTTACATAAGGTATACAAGGATATGATTACCACAAGAATATAAGGATCTGTAATATACGTGAACAGACAGTGATTTTGGTATGGCTACAGAATATAAGATCAGCATGCAAAGTAAATCATGTTTGTATATACAAACAATGAATATGTAGAAACTACACTTTAAAGTAAGTACCATATACAGTCATTTCAAAGAAAATTAAACACTTAGAACTAAACATATATATAGGTATAAGATCTGGATGTTGAAAATTATCAAATGATAATGAAATCAATCAAAAGTCTAAATAAATGAAGAAATACACTGCATGTAACATGCTATGGATTATTTCATCTGTTAGTAAGTCCTGCTCCCTAGTGACAGTAATGAACAGCAATGTGGTATATGTTGTTCATAGTTCAATGGAACAAAACAGAAAACTCGAAGTTATACCCTGCAAATATGCTAGGCTGAATTTTGATAAAGCTTCAAATATATCCATTTGAATAAGCATAAACTTTTCAACAGTGGAGCAGAACTGGACTTTAGTAAGCAAAGAGAAAACTAACATTACCTTAAACCTCAATGTTTCACCTTAGATCAAAATTAACTCAAAATGGACCGTGCACCTAAAAGTGGAAAAGATTCATAACAAACAAGAGAGAAAGTTTCTGCATCCAGGACTAGTGCTTAGACTCACTACAAAAGCATGAACCTTAAAAGCAAAACTTGATAAAGTAGCCCTTACCAAAATTAGAAACCACTCTATTTAAAGCCCAGTTAAGATGATGAAAAGGTAAGCAATAGCCTGGGAAAGAAAGATTTGCCAGCCACAAAAGAACTAATCTCTACAATGTATAAGAAACACTCCAAGAGTGAACAAGCCAAATAATCCAATTAAACAAACATAGAAATAGAAATTTCACCAGAGGTACACAGATGTCAAGAGACACATGAAAGGCTGATCTACATCATTATCCATAGGGAAATGTGAGTTAGAAGCTCATGAAATATGGCAACACACCTGCCAGAGTGGCCAAAATGTAAAAGGTCGCCAGCATTGAAGCTTGACCAGGATGGAGCACTCAGAGAGTGCTGTTATGATGCAAAACAGTGTAGCCACTCTAGGAAAGTTTACCAGCCTCATAGAAAACTTACACAAGCACCAGCATTGGCATGGAACTTCTTAGTGTTTGTCCCAGGGAAAGCGAAAGTATTCATACATAGCTTGCACAAGAATGTCACAGCAGTTCCACTCACCACAACTCATAATGGAAGTAACTTTCATGTCTTTCAATGACTGATTCCACTGACTCTGTGGTTCATCTTGTCTTGAAATATTGTGCAAAAATCAAAAGGAATTGTTGAGGTGCACAATTATTTGAACAAGCTTAAAGAGAATTGTGTTGCATAAAATATGTGAATCCAAAGAGTCTGCATATTTAACAGACTTTCTCATAAAAATATTGAGATAAAGATAAGACAGGGTAGCCTAAGGTTAAGCAAGGTGTGAGTGGAGGCAAGGGTTGATATTGTTAGAGAACTCAACCTAACAGGTCCTTACGCTGTCAGAATGTTCTGTATTTTGATTGTGGTTTTATACAGGAATATGCTTGCATGATGAAACTGCACACACAAACTAAGCACAGACATACAAAGCAAAAACATATGTAAGATTGTGACAATCTGAAAAAGACTAGAAAATTGCAACTAGGCTATTTTTTCCGATGGTAATATAGGTTTATGGGGGTGTTATAAACAGAGAAAATGGGTAATTGATATATACCTCATCTCTATATTAATTTTTACAACTTCATGTGAACCTACAATCAATGCAATAGAAATTGTCCACCCAAAATATGCAACACAGGGTAATATGATGACTACATACTGAGAGTAAAATTAGGAGTTTCATTTAATCAAAGTATTTCATATTATAAATCATAGTAATTTGCTTTACATATCTAAGTGAAATCTTGCACATATTAGTAAACTATGGATTTACAATAATATTAAAGATAAGTATAAGCAATAAAATATCTTATATATTAAATGTTTACTGTAATTAACATCATAAAAATATTGACAGCTATTCTGTTTATAAATATCCATGCAGAAAGGACCAGAGAGGCATATAAAAAATCTTAGAGAAAGACTTTATCTCTCTTGCTCTAAAAATAATTATGCTCCTTAGTACATCAAAACTTAGTACCTCAAAGAATAAACATGTGTCCTATGTTAACAAATACTAATACATTTAAAATTTTTGTCTTCAGATATTCCAACAAGGTGCATGCATGAAAAGAATATGTATAGCAGAAGTGGTTTCAAATTTTTCTTTATTTTTATGACCCCCAAAAGCTTGCTCTTTAATTTTATAGACTCTGAGATGATCATGCCTCAGAATGAGAAGATTATTAATTTTCAGAAAACAAAAGATGGTTTTATTTTTGTATTTTAAGGAAGGGTCTACAGGGTGTTCAAGGTCTCGCTACTAGATTGGACTCATAGTGACCTGCCCGTTTATAGCCTCCCAAGAGCTGGGATTACAGGTATGCACCACCATGCCCAGTCTCACTTTCTCAATTGCTGTCTTAGTGGTCCACTGGAGTGGGCCGGCATGGCAGGCCCAGGGATGGAACCCTGGCCCCTACACCTGCTTGCAGGCACTTTAATCTGCTGAGCTATTTGGGTGGCACTCAAAAGATGGTTCTGAAGACTACAGCATGCCAAGTACCTGTGAAAGGTTGCTGTACTTAATCTGAGGAGGAATGGGAGGCCTAGAGCCCAGACCTGCAGAAAGCTGGATGGTGTCTCCAACTGAACAGCTCTGTCACAGTTCTACTGGTCAAGAATTGATTCGTGTTATGGGTTTGAATGTATTTTTTCCATGAGTCCTCCTGACTTCTCTCTACCACATGTTCAGCTTGACTGTCAGCTCCTCCTAGAAGTTGTTCTGAGCACCCTATCTCTAGCTTTCCAAATGTGCTTTGTGAGGGATGCAGAATGAATAGCCAGGAGCCCACATCCTTATCCCTGGCAGGCATCCCTCCACGTTGAGTGCTAATGACACTTCTCCTCACTCTCCCTCCACTCTTCTTTGTGACATCTGCATCACCCAGACAGTGGTGCTCACCGCTGAGAAGCAACCTCCCTACTCTAAGGACCCCACCAAGCAGCTGTTTTCTAAACTAGCCAAGTTTCCTGTTCACCCCCCAGTACTGATCCTCTGCTATACTTCTGGGCAGGAAGTGCCTCTGAACTTGCTCCTGCTGGACTCCTGAATGAAAACCATGCTAGGGCACTCCAGCTGTCTTCTTCCCAAGCTGTCCTGGCAAACTGACTGTGAAATCACTTACTTGTTTCCTCCGTGGCACCTTTCAGGCAGACATACACGTACTCACTTCCTTCAGTGTCCATGTGTAGAGTTGTTATGGCTTGTGTCTAGGTGTTCCCCCAAAGCCTTAGGGGGGGTAGGGACTTCTAGAGTTTGAGATTAACTCATGACCCACTGGAATTATGGGTCTTAGTATTACTGGGATTATGGGTGCAAGTACTACACCGCATCCTGGGGTGATAGCCTGAATGTAATATAAGAGAGACAGACTCCCAGCAAGGAGAGAAGAGTAACTGAGACAAGAGTGCAAACTCCCAGAAGCCAGGGAGTTTATCTGCGGCTCTGCTGTGCTCATGGCTCTAGAAAAGAAGCTGGAAAGCAGGAGCAGCTCCCCATAGCCATGTGGCTAAGTAAAAGTAAGGAGCATCACACCATCCTCCGACTGGAGAAAGCACAGGTGCTGGAGGTAGGAAGGGGAAGGGGAAGTTGAATTAAGGCAGTCTGAAACAAAGGTCAGGAAGATGCCTATGCAGATATTCTACCAGGCCTCCATTGCACTGTTTTCCTGAAGAATAAATTGGTGTTCAGTCCTTTGCTCTGGGACCTAAACAGTTTTGGAAAAGAATCTAGTGGGTGAGTCTGAAGGAGCTCAGATCAAAGGATGGGAAGGAAGGTGCAAGGATACAGGGCATGGCCGGCTTTTCTAGTTCCATTGGTGACCACAAGGGGAGCTATGGGACAGCACAGGTGTGGGGTGTCCTTGCCTTGGCACATGTTCTTGTCTCTCTACTAGGGGTGAACCCAGTGGGAGTCCAGAGGACTCAGGGACGATGGGAAGCCATCACAGAAGGACCTGGCTACCTGGACCCTAGTAACAATTCTAAACTTACTGTAATCCGGTTATAAGAAATTATAGGTTTTAGAGTTGTGGCTCTGGAAGGAGCGCCTGGGCTATCTATTACCAGGAGCTGAAGCGCATCTCTTCTCCAGGATCCAGAACTTGGGTCCCTAACCCTAGGCCCCAAGCATTTTCTGAAAAAAGGTGGCACATCACTATGATCTTCCCTGAATATCAATCTGCCCCGGGGGGGGGGGGTGATCAGTGAGGAAGGTGGGGCTTGAAGGAGGGGGCTTATCCCTACCTCAGGACAGTGCGCCTGTTCTCGCATGAAGCCCCACTTTGCTCCCATAGCTGCACCTCAGCCAGGGAGCCCCAACCAGCCATGGAAGCTGCAGCCACTTGTTACGTAATGTTTGCTTCCTGTGTCTACTGTATTCCAACACTGCTGAAGTTCTGAATTAACAGCTGACGTGTTTGACCTGGCTCCCATTAGCGCCCAGCGCCACCTGGTAACAGCCTGCCTCCCACATGCTGCAGTGCGCCAGGATCAGTCATGCCCCAGCCTGGAACGGTC
>NDGN011495167.1:10000-12578 GCA_002564285.1 Tympanoctomys barrerae
CTAACAATAAAAACACATGATTTTATGCAATAAACAACACTGCCTTGAAAAAGCAGAAACCAAGTAAAGAAAACTGAACAGGCCTCAGGCCAATCCCTGCTGCTGCGGCCTTTTAGCTGGTCTTAGGCAGGCTATGAGCCTAGGGTACATTGCCTTGAACTCCATGTTGAAATAAAGGGTTAAGTGTCTAGGCTTAAATAATCCCATATGGAAAATGTTAACCTACTTTGTACACTGGGGGACAGAAATCCCTTTCTTGGAAAAAACAATAATTTTGAATCTCTTTGCTCATTTTTTCCAACTTTGTACTTTATTTACCGTATTTGTAGTATGGGGGATAGGACTAGATCTTCACATTGAACTGTATTCTGCCATTTATTTATTATTTATTTATTTATATTTTAAAACAGGATCTGGCTGAGTCACTAAATTGCCCAGACTGGGCTTGACTGTTGCAATATCCTGCCTCAGCCTCTCAGAACACTGGGATTATAAACGTACCCCACACTCAGTTTCTTTAGAAAAATGACCCAGAACAAAATCAAAAGCAAAACCAAAAGAGAGTCCCTCGCTGTACGGAAATCAGGGTCTTACACAACTATTCTTACTTGGAGTCTGTTTAATCCAGGTATTTCAGAAGAGGACCCTGAATGTGACGCTGTTTCCAATTCATTACCCGGCAGCTTACCTGGCGACACCTGCAGCATCACAATAAGTGAAACCTGTGGAGCTGGGTAGCCACTGGCACTACCATGGATGCAAAGAACGAGCTAAAGAAAACCTGAGAAAACCCTGCCTGGCCGCAATGCTCTGGTTTATAATTCACCGTAACATAGCGTGATGCAGGCTCTGGGCCTTCATTGGGTTCTTTAATTAGTTAATGCAAGTGCAGTTTTGATGGATGGGAGCCAGTAGAATTCATTTGTAAGGAGCAGCAGTTCAGGGGATCACTCAGACGCTGACACCTTTCTTGTGGAAAGCTCCTTTTCAGAGTGGTTAATTGTAACATATTGCTGCTATTATTTTAAAGTAATAACTCATTATGGAATAGGATTTCTATACAAGCCCTAATAATTCTGTTATGTCTACCGTGATTTTTCAACATTAGCTAATGAAGTGCCCCATCATTTATCAGTAAATAGCATCGAATGTTGCACAGTAAATCTTTTGACAGAATTATTTGTGCCAGCTTCCTAGATCGGGGACAATTAATATCATCAGAATTGGTGACTTGGGAACCAACTTCCTTGCCAGGCACCCTAATCTTCACTTGCAATGAAATCATTTGACAAGTCGATACCACAGTCTCATTTTTCATTCAGTTTATCAGCTTCTGGCTTTAAATGACATCCATATCTATAAAAGGTACAGCGGAGTGGGATACACGTGGGTCGGAGCCAACTCATGTAATTCTTCTGAGCCTGATCTTGCCGGGTGCCTCCTACAAAACCTTCCAGACTCACACTGTTGGTGATTGCTGCTGCCCCAAACAACAGTAAATGGCACCTTTTTTTTCTGATTCATATATAATGTGTTCCTGTGCAGTGCGATCTAATCTTGCTAGACAAGTTGTTTCAAATCTATTTCTTCTCTCTGGAAGAAACAAGTAAAATCTAAAACCCATGTAGTTGCATGATCTTTTCAAAGACATTGACAAAGTCTCCTGTGACAGGAGAAAACAAAAGACTGAAGATATGCTTATTTTTATAATCTGAGGGGCCCATTAAGTTTTGGGAATAAAATTCAAAGCTGCCATCTGTAACACCCCCAACATATCTAGGGTGTGCTATACCACTGTTGATAATTTTTTTCTGACACACTTGAGCCCATTGCCAAATGAACTCTGTATTTGTACAAAGCTTCGGTGTACATTCTCTCAGGACTCCACCGAGAAGCCCCTCGAGTTCCCATCAGTATCTTGAGGTGCGGAGGCATTTCAATTGGTAGCACAGCAATGTGATCTCCTGTTTTGTGCTGACTGGAGGAAATGAAGGCTCAGATTGGAGGATGCCTCCTGGAGCCTTTGCCAGAACAGCCCTGGGTGCAGGAGCGCTGTTGCCAGGTCTCCACTTGGGCACTGCAGCCTGAACAGGCCAAAAGCTCAATAGGAGTCCACACTGCTCCTGCTCTGCCCACTCTTCTCTTGGAAGAACTGGCCACCAGTGAGAGTCCTCCCAAATGCTCCTGTATATGCTGATGAAGCCACCTAGGTCAACTGGCACTTATAGAAGCAGCACCCCCTGTCAGTCTGAGAAATTGCTGAGAAATTGGTACCTTGGGAATTGATTGCGTGCAGCAGTAATTGGTAGTAGAATGAAATAAAATGCTAAATAGGAAGAGGTGAATAAGTGCACATTAAATTCCTCTATAAAAAGCAGATAATTAGCCAATATCTAAAAATTTAATTTTCACCTCATCTAGATTTGTGGAATTAAGATAGGACGATGTGCTGGGAATCAGGGAGGTAGCTATCAGCTCACATCCAAGAGCTCCACCTTGAAAGCATGCATGTGCACTATTCTCTTTCTTTCTTTCTTTCTTTCTTTCTTTCTTTCTTTCTTTCTTTCTTTCTTTCTTT